>CM047742.1:27917030-28192470 GCA_026225825.1 Pistacia integerrima | reverse complement strand
GAAATTTAACTTGTACGCTAGTAAATGATTCTTTAACAAATGTTATATTGTATACATTTTTGTCACAATGGACATAAGATTAATCGACAATTGCATATATTATTAAATAACTGTTTATTGACATATAGTTTTGCAATACTCATGAGCTTGTATATAAATATAAAATTTCTATAAATGACTGTAAATTATCAAACGCACACATAAGGCCTTTACATATGTATTAACCAGCAAGTCAAGAGTCATAATAATGCACATGGCATATAATTGCTTCTAAATTGATGCATGCATCAAATATTATTTGATTAATTAGAAGACATTTGTTAATTGGATCAGCCTCTAGATACCGTCATATAATCTTGAAAATCGAATTCAACATACGAGAAGTAGGTGATTAATAATTCTAAACTTTTTTGAGAAACGGGAAAAAGAAGTGGACGGTACATTAAAAGCAAATAAAGCTAGAAATTAAAGGATGGGACAGAATGATTAATGAATTGAAGTGAATACTTTGGGTTTTATGTTTTCAATAAAAGAGCTGTGTGGACTCCACAATACATATATGTCACTATTAACGGGTACTCCAAAGCCAGCTATTAACTTTTTCTTGAAACCGTAAGTAACATGATTGATTTTAGAATAAAATGACCTTATATTTGTTAACAAAATTTAGTAGCAAATAAGCTTTAATGCAAAAGGAAAATAAATTTTGGAAACTAATTTGCAAGTCTTGGTCAAGTTAATTATGAGAATTTAAGTTCAACAACTAATTTAGTATAATCAGAACCTTAATTAATTAAAAAAAAAAAGCAATATATATAATATCAAGAATTGTTGCTAATTTTGCTGAAGTCACTATGTTCTAATGAAAGACAGCTGTGTGGACCACGCAGTTCAATAATTCTAAGTTTTTTGACAATTAATCGAGAAAAAGAAGTGGATAATAGATTACAAGTGAAAAATAATATTATTTAAATGGAAGATGTAGAAAAAATAAAGTCATATTAATTTATATAATACTACTCAAAAACAAATAATTCTAAACTTTATAGATAATATGATAATAAAATAGTACTATATTTATGGATCACATTATGATGATTAATAACATAAGAAAATACGATAATCAATAACATGAAATTTAGTACTTTGGAGGGTATATGAGAATAATACATTTTGATAATTTCAAATAAGAGTTCCATTAATTTTCTACTAAGAGGACAGATTGTGTGGCCGGGACTCCACCAGCCTACAGATAATGGTCCAAAGGACACACTGACACTGCCGGCCAGAAGACTGTAATTTTTATATATAGTCTTGATTTTTCTGAAATCCTGACCTGGATTCCTTTCCTCATGTAATTCCGCGGTGATGTTTGAGTTGTAGTGTGAAATGAACCACGTGAACCTGCAATAATGGACTCTTTTTTCAACCTTGTGGACCCCACCTTGATGTTACAATACGTCCCTATCTACCAGCTGCTTGTCTTCTGCATTGCGAAGAAGCTTTTCAACCACCAGCAACTTTTTCTTCAGTTCTTTGAGCTCTGAATCTACCCCTCCAACAAGGTTTCGGGCAATGTCCCGCACCTCATTGGTGTTAGAATTGATGGCCACTTCAACAATAAAAGGTTGGTCTATAAGAGGTAACGCATACAGTTGTAAATTGAACGATAAATAAATTAAAAATATTCCGTTAATTTATGTTAGTAATTAAGATATTTATTAATAATAAATCTAATTAACTTACTTTATTATTAATTATAGATGTCGTAAGTATTTAAAAATAATTAATTCAAAGAAATTGCTTGATTATTTTCTTTAATTTATTTTTGAAATAGTATAGTATATTGATAAAGGCAATGTTGAAATTATTGATGAAGGAAACTTAGTAAAAAATAACACTTTCATAATAGTCTCCATAAATAATTCCTAATCATAAGTCGTAACCTTAATTAATTAAAGCAATTTGCAAGAGAAATCCTTTACTCTACAGTCATAAAGCAAATTAGTAGATTAAAAGTAAAAAAATAATATTATTTATTAAAAAAGTATAAATGAAAAAATAAAGAGATATTGATTTGTATAATTATTACTCTAACAGTCATAAAGCAAATTAGTAGCAATGGTAAGGAAATTTCCTGAAAGATGACAAGTCTTTGTCAAGTGTGAACGAGGGTGTACTCATTGGATCCAATTTGCAAGACAGTTGTGTGGACTAAGCAGGTCAATAATTCTAAGTTTTTTGACAATTAAACAAGAAAAAGAAGTGGGTAATAGATTAAAAGTAAAAAATAATATTATATAAATGCAAGTTGTGTCAATGAAAAAATAAAGCTATATTAATTTGTATATACGGTATTAATTTATATAATTAGTTTATTGTACATATAATACTACTCAAAAACAAATAATTCTAAATTTTACGGATAATATGATAATAAAATAGTATTACATTTATGGATCACCTTAATAATAATATTTCTAAAATGGATCACATTACGATGATTAATAACGTAAGAAAATACGATAATCAATAACATGATTAATAACGTAAGAAAATACGATAATCAATAACATGGAATTTACTAAGAGGACAGATTAGGCGGCCAGAAGACTGTAATTTTTTTGAAATCCTGACCTGGATTCCTCATGTAATTATGCAGTAATGTTTGAGTTGTGGTTTGAAATTCACCACGTGTTAACCACGTGATCCTGCAATAATGGACTCATTTTTCAAACTTGTGGACTCCACCTTGATGTTACAATACATCTGACTAAAGTTTCAGCGTTGCAGATCATTTAGTGGGGAATTACTATTGAGTTGCAAGGAAATTTATTAGAAAGGGTATATGTTGCGTCCCCATCTAGCACCTGCTTGTCTTCTGCATTGAAGGTTTCAACCACCGGCAAGTTTTTCTTCAGTTCTTTGAGCTCTGAATCTACCCCTCCAACAAGGTTCCAGGCAATGTCCCGCCCTCTTAAATTGTTTTGGTAATGATAATACGGAAATTATAAATAGACTCTAGTTTATGACTAGTAAGAAATATTGGAAATATCAAAAAAGAATGCTACATTGATTAATCTCCAAATTTAAAGAGAAAAAATTTGGTGCAAGGATATGTATGCATGGCTCATTCAGACAGCTTCTAATATGAACATGTATGGCACCCACACACTACTAAGCACCAAGCAATTGCTCCAGCAATTAAAAGATATTTGTAAGAGTGCAAGAGAATGGAATAGATGATCGGTAAGTAAATTGAGAATATTTCGTCAATTTATATCTTATTGTAAGTAATTGAAATATTTTAGAATAATAAATCTAATTAACTTACTTTGTGATTCATTATAGGTGTGTAAGTTTTTGAATGTAATTAATTCAAAAAAAATACTTGATTATTTTCTTAAATTTATTTTTGAAATAGTATTGTATATTGATAAATGCAATGTTGAAATTATTGATAAAGGAAACCTGGTAAAAGATAACACTTTGATAATAGTCTTCATAAATAATTTGTAATCATAAGTCAAAACCTTAATTAATTAATTAATTAAAGCAATTTTCAAGAGAAATCCTTAACTCTAACAGTCATAAAGCAAATTAGTAGATTAAAACTAAAAAATAATATTATATATTGAATAAATATAAATGAAAAAAATAAAGCCATATTAATTCATATAATCAGCACTCTAACAGTCACAAAGCAAATTATTAGCAATTGTAAGGAAATTTACTGGAAGATGACAAGTCTTTGTCATGTGTGAATGAGGGTACGTGTCCTCATTGGATCCAATTTGCAAGACTTGGTCAAGTTCTAAAAATTAGAATCTAGCAAGTAAATTTCTTAGAAAGAGAAAATGTGAAAATAATATTATGCAGGTGCATGCAGCAAGAACTAAATTACTAAGTAAAGCTCTTGTTTCAGTACATTTATCTTCCCATGCACTAAACAAAGTCAAATTAAATTTAACAAAAGATTTAAACCCGAAGTTTGTGCAATTTGATTGGACAATTAAATTTTGGTTACAGTAAGTAAAATTATAATTTGTTTCTCAAGTTAAAAGTAATTTAATTTAAGCCTCAAAACTTTACTAATTAGTTAATTAATTAGAAATAATGGCATAAGAATCTTATAATGTAATCTCTTTTAACATACCAAAAACCAAAATTAATGTAGCAAGGAAAGGATGAGACAAGGTTAAAGCTTATAGGTGTGTAAATTGAGAATATTTCGTGAATTTATGTCGTATTTGTAAAATGGAGATATTTTATAATAATAAATCTAATCAACTTACTTTATGACTGATTATAGGCGAGGAATTGGGATAGGGTAAAAAGGCAAAGTAAAAAGGAAAGAGTGCACCCTTGACCCTATCTGTCGGTCATCTCGCTTTCCTTTACTTCGATTCCGATTTCATTCATTACAAAATTTATAATTATTTTCCTTTTCAGATTGTATTTGTACGATACTACAATCTTTCTAATCCTACAGTCCATAATAGGTGTTCATGTCAAGGCTACACACAACTGAACTTACACTATCAACTGAACTGACTCAAAACCGAATGGAGGAGATTTTCAACTTTTTTATACAGAATTTGAATCCCATGTACGAGGTGTTAACATACATACATACACAACTAGCAACATAATATCAAGAATGTTAACTTTTGGACAAGTGAAATTATTGATAAAGGAAATTTCTTAAAAGATAACACTTCCATAATAATCTCCATAAATAATTCATAATCATAACCTTAATTAATTAATTAAAGCAATATAATATCAAGAATATTAGATACTTTAATTAGTGGATCAAATATTTCTTGAAAATTTTACCAAAAGGTGTCCTCATTGAAAGTGGACCCTAATTTGCAAGTTTTGGTCAAGTTAATTTAACAACTTTAATTTTGCTGAAATTACATATGAGTTGGAAGGAAATTTCTTAGAAAGAGAAGATGTTAATAAATTGAAAGAAAATTAAATAAATTTGAGTAACAATCTTTTTGTATTCCCCACTTCATAGTATTAAAATCCAGAGCTTTTTTGACAAACGGGAAAAAGTTAGCAAGAAAAGGATGAGACACCATGATTTGTCGGTGGAAAGAAACATTTTTTGCTGAAATTACTTGTAAAATCTCACGTATAAGGGTGAGCGAGATTTAAAGGTTATGAAAGAATGTGACAGTACAAGGTATATAATGTTAAGGTTTATTAAACATCATTAATAGAATAACATCATTATCAATATGGATTGTTTTCGCTTTATGTACTTGAGTTAAGCTTTGTTAGGAATTATGATTATTTACACTCTAACAAAACAATAAGAAAATTATCTCTCATTGGTGGATATAAATAAATTATGTCGAATCAACTAAATATCGTGTCTTTTTGTATAATAATTTATAATCATATATTATTTATCCCGAATGGTGTTTTTTTGTTGCGTGATCTCTTAACTTGCACTCATAATAAAATACATGGTTGTGATTTTTCTAAAATCCGAGTCAAGATTTCTGACACGAAAAATCCACTAAACGAACAATATTTTTTATAGAAAGTTGATGGGAAGAAGATTGGCTTATATTTTGTGTTTAGTGCATTAAATCTTCATGTCAACTTCATAATCAGGACATGGTGCACCATCTGAATTGTGCTTATTTGATTCATTCAACGAACCTTTAATAGTAGAGATAACTTTCAATATTTTAGTTGCATTGTAAAACCATATGATCCCACAATAATGGAGTCTTTTTCCAATTCTGTGGACTCCACCAGTCCTTAGTGATAATCAGTTAATGTTACTACAAAATCACCTAAAATGATTTTAAAATAAATTTAATTACTGGGAGAAAAGAAAATACCTTAGATAGTTAGTTGCAGTTGCAAATCAAGCTTTAATAGAGAAGACAAAGGCATGAACTTATGATTTAAAAAAAAAAAAAATTAAAGTAAAAATTTAGAAAGGTCAGTCATTCATTATGCAAGTATTTATGGAGGAACAAATAAAATTAGACAAGTGAATCCAAGCAGGTCCTCTTAAATTACTTTGGCGATGATGATACAGAAGTCATGAATCAGACTCTACTTTATGAATAGTAAGAAATATTGGACATATCGAAGAGGCCGGAACTTAGAAATAATGGCATAAGAATCGTATCATTAATATATTATGTTTTGTCTTTAACATACCAAAAAGATAAGGATGAGACACAATACCCCACTTCATGGTATTGAAATTCTAAGCTTTTTGACGAACTGGAAAAAGTGATGGACAATAGATTAAAACCAAAAAAAGCTAGTAAAAAATTAGAAATAATGGCATAAGAATCTTATCATCTAATTTGTTTATATTTTGTCTTTAACATACCAAAAACCAAATTATTGTAGCAAGAAAGGGATGAGACACCATGATTTATTAGTGGAAAGAAACAATTTTTGATGAAATTACTTAAAAGGTGCAAGATAATTTCTTGGAATGATTCATGCAATTAGTTTCCATAACATATATAGTGGCCATAAGATGGTCTTAATTACTTTGAAAATGTAGTTTTAATAATATGATAATTAAAAGGTCTTCAATTCATTAGTATTTTGCATTGATTGATTTTAATTAAAGTAGATTTGGACTAGTCTGAAGTCTGATACATACAGAACTCCTACCTTCCTTGAAGTTGCATGCATGTTGTTGGAATTTCCAGGCTAACTTTCCCAAATTTCTTTCAAACCTAATTTCGACATTTAGCAAATACTAGTGTTGACTCTTTCATGTTGCCACAGAGGTCTTGCCAAATAGTATAAAATGCTTCGAATTTTCCTTTCCACTTAAATTTGAGCCTTCAAACAAACTTTGAAGGTCATTTTCGTCGTTGGCCTGGCCATTGCAGCCCACTTTTGGATTTAATTCACAGGAGTGGCTTTTTTCGTCCATTGGTGGGTTGTCAATAACTCCACTTGTTTTATAATTGTAGCATGGGCTAATTTTTGAGAATATTCATAAGCTTCTCCATATCATGTCATTGATAATGTTGAGAGATAAAAAATAATAATTAAAAGACACTACATTTTCTTCACTTATAAGTACAAAAATGGTGGTGGTTTTATTTTTTACCTACTGGCTCCCAAGTCCATCTATATATATTAGGCTATTGTTCGCTTCGAAACTAATTCAGATAGTTATGTTCTTGAAATCATCTAAATCGTCTTATAATATTTGAAAATGGTTACCAGATATATAATTAGTGACCTATAACTCTAGAAGGTAAAACTAACTTTAAGTAGTTAACTATGACCCGTATTACATGTAGAAATTGTATTAAAACAAAAAAATGGATTAAAGGTAGTAATTTTACCTTTGATAAAGCATTTGGTATTAGAAGTTAAATCAAACACTACTTAAGAAAAAGACTTGTCATCAAAATTAAAAACTTTCACTAAATTGACGTGGCCTTATTTGTTATTATGATTAAGCCATTTTCAATGAATCTCTTTATTTATGCTTCGCAATGCTTTAGTTACGTAGAACTTTGGAACTTAGAGCTTGTGTGAGATTAGATTTTAGAGGAAAAAAGATAATATTTGTTTATCTAACAATAATATTTCTTGAAGAAGAAAAAATATCTGTGATTTCCTTTCCTATGTAGCATTATTGTAAGTGAGATGGAGTTTCTCTTTCCTTGTGATAGGAAATCCAAATAAATTTTGTTTGTTAGGTGCTATTAACTGACATGAAGATGGTTTTTTAGGGCTTGGCTCACCCTTTTTATGTGTTGTTTAATTGTTGGGCTTTAAGAGATTGGTTGATGTTATTTCTAGCCCAAGCTTCTGAAGATGAGATTAAAGTTGATGGGTCTCAAGGAAATATATGATTGACTTAAAAAAAAAAAAATTCTTCTTATTTCAAAGATTCTAACTTTTATAGCGATTTGAGAAGTGGTAAAAAGAGCAAGAATACAAATACAATAAAAATAGAATCTTGTTGGCATATTATGTGGGAAAAGTGGAGGTGTGAATTGTGACAGAGGCTCTACAATGGAGATATACTTATATAAAGCAGTCTCACCTCCTTAACAATGTGATAAAACCATTCAATAAAATAAGGACTTGTATTATTAGTTTCTCGAAAACGCCCATCATGATGATGATCAATGATTGATATAGTGTTATTGATTAATGTTAGCGACAACAGAATGAAAAAGAAAATTTAGCATCTATGTGACAACACATGCCACTAGGATCATCCACAAAATAAAGTGATAGACTACTTCCTTATATAAGTTTTTCTCACCCAACTTTAGATCCCAACCAATGTAGTTGGCAACATGATGACACCACATCAATTATAAAATGATGGGTAATATGATGACAAACTTTGTCATAATTAAAGAGGTATTGACATGTAATCAAGGATCTAAAGATAAGATCTCAACTTCGTATTTGCAACACTATTGCGATTATATTAACTACATTCTGATTGTTAGTAGTTACTTCTAAATTTATGGATAAACTCAAAAGAGTAAATGACCTGTTCCCACCCAAAGTTTAGCGAAATCTCAAGTTTTTACCCCTAGTTTCATTTATTTCAGATATCCACCCTTATAGTAACACTGTTAATTATTTTTAGTTTGAACCTAGATGCAGAATATGCTATTACCATCCTACTCTTAAGAAATAAATTAATAAATTATTTTGTAACCCCCTCATTAGTAGAATTAGAAAATAATTATCTTACTTTCAAATTTATTTCAATGACACCCTCTTCTTCAGCTTCACATCATCCCCATCTCCGACCACCCAGCCACAGCCACTACCACCACCACCGCCTAGCCACTATCGCCACCCAGCCATTGCCACCATTGCCACCCAGCCACTATCACCACCTAGCCTTTTTTTTTTTTTTTTTTTTTTAAATCTACCCTTTTTTATTTATAAAAAAATTAAAATAAATGAAAAACAAAAATCAACAAAATCTACCACCATCGTCAACCAACAAACCGCCATCGACATTAACACGAAAATGGGGAAATGGGGCTCTCTGTGTGCAAAAGGCAAGCACAAACAGCGTGTCTTGGGAAGGGCTAGCGCAGTGTTCGGTTGTGGCGTGCGCCCTGAAGTGGGCGCTGGGTTGGTTCCGAGGCAAAACGAAACGTGGTGAGCAGGTGAAGTTAGGAGGGTGATCGGTGGTGGTTGGTTGGGTTCTCCGACCAGAATCATAAAAAACACTCCAAATAATCAATCAACCAATTCCCAAGCTTCAATTTCATCAAAAATCCAACCTTCAACAACAAATTTCAACAAAACGCAAAAACCCTAGGTTGAGTGGCGGACTATGAACAGTGGCCGCCGTGGTCGGAGAGGATGGGGGTTTTGTAGGGAAGAAGCCACTGAGTTGGGGGGTGGTGGTGGGAGGGGTTTTGGCCACCCAAATCGACCGGAATCCAAGAAAGAACGGTTGCATGATGCCGTTGTTCGGGTGGAGAACGGCGTGCGAGTGGGGTAAAAGGGTGGGGTTTTGATGGTGGGGACGCGGGGTTCTTTTGGTGGTGACAAGGAACACCAACAACGCCAGATTCCGACCAAATCTGGCCGGAGACGGGAATGTTCGCGGCTGGGAAAATTCACGAAAAAAGGCCAAATCCGACCAAAAATACGATCAATGAGGCAAGAAGGCTATGCAATCGAGCTTGGGGTGATGAATTATGTCGGTTTTGGCAAAGAATCCGGATGGATTCAGCTCAAATCGGCAGACGATGAGGCAAGCAATAAGCCTAGTGGTGGCTAGTTGAGAGAAAAAATTCAGGGCAATTAGGACAGGAAGTGCAAAATGACAACTTTACCCTTGGACCGTTATTTTAAACATTGTTCTGTTACTTTAAGGGTGGATATCTGGAATAAATGAAATTAGGGGTAAAAATTGGGTATTTCGCTAAACTTTGGGTGGGAACATGTCGTTTGCTCAACTCAAAAAAACCTTCCATGTCATCAATCTTGTAGACAAATACTTTGACTACTATATATACCATGTATAGAAACACATAAATTAAAAAAAACTTTGAGCTATAAATCAAATCTTGACAAAATTGCATGAATGTGATTTCCTAAGAACTCTGCACAACCTAATATATTTTTAATCAGCCCAAGAGGCTAAAATCCACACTTTAAATAAAAGATACCTTTCAAGATGACAACTTCAATGGAGTACTCCCGGGTCTTCATGTTGATGTTGAGAAGAAAACTGTGAATGTGAAGAGGTGCCAAAGTCTCGATAAGCGAATTGGCTTGACTCTTCCTCCTCTTCTTGCAACGCAAGGAATAAAAATGGGCTTCTGTGAAATGGGCTTCTTCTATTTTGGAGAGAAAATGGACCAGCCCAATAATAAAAAGTTTGATTTGTAAATCCAAATTAATAAGCTAAATACACGTCGAGATTAACAACCAATAAAATCTTTTATCATTTTGATACATTTTATTTTATAATCGATTGAAGTTATATATTTAATATATAACAAGATCATTTCTTTGCTTTTAGTAATTTTAATGGTAGAATAACAATTCATACTAAGTTTGAAAGGTACCTTTTTTGGGGCATCAGTATATCATGTGTGCTCGAAAATTATCTCTTTATATAACTCTTCAATTGAGAACCACGAAAACACATTAAGCTCATGACACATTCGATTAATTAATATTGTTAACGCCTAAAAACATGATATTAAATGTTGAATCCAAGGCTCTGTAAATTTGAACAACAAGTAAAGGGCTAGATAATCAACATAAGCATTACATACTCTCCAAGCATTCACTTGATTTATATTTTCTCAAATCACTAACTTATACATCAAATATGTAATATGAAAACCTCACCAATGCCCGCGACATTAGTAATCGCCTTGTGTGGTTAAAAGAAATGAGAAAATTACATGATATTACATGTTCTTGAATAATATTTCATTCGAACCCTATAATGTCTGTCAAAATAACTTCTTTGTGCTCCTCCTAACTCGTCCCTTTCAACCAGGTTCAGACTAGAGTCATTCTAAGACAATCTAGCAAGTTCTTGACAATGAACTTACCCCATGTGAACAAATTGAGCAAAGTGATGGTGTAAAGAGCGTGTAAATATGAGCACAATACTAAAAAAATTCCAAAAATATTCACCTTATAAAATATCTATTTACACCCAATATTGGTCCTTTGTTTAGTCCCAAATTTTTTAAATATTACATTACCCCGCCTTTCTGTGCTTCAATATTCACAAAAAATGATAAATTGCCCCTAGGGAATCCAGCCGCAGTAGAGAAAAATCTTCGCCACGGCAAAGTGCTCTCATGCAATATATATAATTAGGGGCGAATGTAGTACTACATGGCCCACTCTCAAATTTTAAAAAAAAAAAAAAATTAATATGTACAATTTCTGGATTTTGGCCCACCTTTACAAAAATATTAATGTGCAACTAGTTTTTATTTTGACACACCCTAATAGTTTCTGGATCCGCCCCTGTATATAATAGAGGAAACGTTTTAATTATATAGAAAGTAATTCTCAACCCATGTAGCATGTAAAATATGGATGACAACTTGTAGTCGTAGAACAACATTATTTATATGGAAATTTCCATTTGATACCATAAAATGTCTTTCTCTTAAACAGTTCCAAAACTTTGGGTCTCTACAATCAACCCCCAGAAAACTCTTAATCATGACAATTTTAATTATTAAACTTAATCACTACACCTTCAAACTTAAAGTAAAATTTCTAGAAACAATTTACATCCCTTAAATCTCCTAAACTTTCTAGCTGAAACTCTAACAATTTCACATAGCCATCATTCAAGTTTTACACAATTTCCAACAAGAAATTTATGTCCAATCCTCTCATTGACAAAAATGTTTATAATTTATTCTCTGTGCAAAACATAAATGGATCTATATAAGAAGAAGATGTGCAAAAACATGTTTTTTATAACTATGAGAAACACTAATTATAGTAAACAAAATATGGGAAACCAATAACTATTTTAAAACCCCTATAAACCTTTCTCAATTCTCTACAAAATGTCTGTGTATGTCTTTGTACACGATATAAAAATATCAACTAATGGTTTTTATAACATAACCAAAAATCATTGGTGCACTTATAATTAAAACATCAACAGTGACCAGACAACCACCACGTTTGGCATATAGAGCCCAGTTGCAGTAACAAAGCCAAAGCCCATGGCAACAATCGTAATTGCCCTCATAGCCCCTACAACTCTCTTGTACCTAGAGAGAAATAAAACATAGAAATGGGATAGCAGATTGACAAAGATACACAATGTAAGAAAATATAATAGGTATTTCGCTCCACTAGACATCTCAAATTTGCAATTAGTCACCAAAAAACAAGACTTACCAGATAAAGATTTTGGTCAATAATGCTTACCCCGGTGGTGAGCAATACTTGCTTATCAATGGAAGTTTCAATTCATCGTCTGCTTCTGAGCGAAACTTTGAGTTGACATTTGATTTAAGAGAACATGAGAAGCTTGAGAGTATATCTGAATTGGAGATTTGTGAAAAAGATCATACCTTGTTCGTTGATCGGTCATGGGAGTGATACAACCCTAACAATTATAAAATTGAAAGGAGGAATTTGATTTAAAAATGTCTGATTATGAGCGAAACTCATTTAACAAATGAACCTTCTTGCCATTTAATTTGATTTAAGAGGCAATATTAGATACATATGAATTCAAGATTTGGGAAAAAGATTCTAACCTTTCTTGATCTTCCTTTGCAGTAAGGGATGAGTGAGAGAACCATATTGTGACTAAGTGTGCAATTGACTTGAAATTCAAAATATTATTAGGATTAGGTTGACTTAGATATAATAAACTATTATAGCACGATTAGAGCATGATTATAGCCTAATTTCTTCTTTAACATATAAATTAATGTATTTTGTAATTATGAGAAACATTAATTATATCAAACAACAAAAGAAATACGAAAAACTAATAACTTTTTGAAATCCCAATAAGCCTTTTTGAATTTTTTTATAGAATTTCTTTTTAAAAAATCCCAAAAAAAAAAAAAAAAATTATACAATGTCTTCATACACAATTAAAAAAAAATCAGAAAACAATTTTAACTATAAAAAAAGTCTCTATACACAATCCCAAAAATATTAGAAAACGATTCTTATTCTGTACCATAAAATTGTTGGTGCACTTAGAACTAAAACCCCGAGAGTATTAGCAAGGAAGAATGAAGTATTAGCAGTTGAAGTTTGGCTCGGTGGTAGACTATCATGAACGTCACTACCACTAGAGGGAGTTGGTCAGCCATCAACCTAACCATTGCCACCAGGGGGAGTTTGATTTAGAAATTGAGTCATTTTTAGACCATAAAAAAATGAACCTACAAAATCAAAGATTTACCAAATAAAGATTTTTATCAAGATTACGTATCCCTCATTGATGTTCGGTTTTGATTGAGAGTTAGGTAAATGAGGAACCTTGATGTCATATCATTTTAGAAGGTCCCTTTCTGAGTGACACATATTTAGAACCTTACTGCCATACCTTGTATCTTCATTCTTGATTAGAGTAGCCATGAGTGAGAGAATCCTACCAACCATAAAACCGAAATCAGGACTTTCAATAATAAAAACATTCACCAGAAGACCAAATGACAATCAACAACTCAAGATTGGCATAACCTCAACCAATTCTTTTGAGATTTGTATCCACAAATAGGAAAAAGACACATAGTTTATACAAATACAAAAGCAAATATGATATGTTTACAATGAGGAAAGCTCTTTTCAAGATATTTACTAAGTTTTATGGTGTGTGTTTCTTTATTAAGTCTTAAAAGTTGTCAGGTCATGGAACCTTAAATCGAATCGAGGTATCATTAGACCATAAAACAAGAACATACCAAATAAAGATTTTGATTAAGAATACTTACCACGGTGGTGAGTGAAACTTGCTTATCAACAAAAGTTTAAATCCATCCTCCGTTTTTGGGTGAAACTTTGAGCTAACATTTGATTAAGAGAACATTAGATGCTTGAGAGTCTATATGAATTGGAGATTTGTAAAAGAGATCATGCCTTGTTCCTTGATTGGTCATCGGAGTGATAGAACCCTAGCAATTATAAAATCTAAACGAAAACTTTGATTTAGAAATGTCTAATTCTGAGCGAAACTTATTTAACAAACGAACATTCCTGCCATTTAATTTGATTTAAGAGGCAATATTAGATGCATATGAATTCAAGATTTGGGAAAGACATCCTTACCTTTCTTGATCTTCCATTGTGGTAGGGATGAGTGAGAGAACTTTAGTATGACTACGTGTGCAATTAACTTAAAATTCAAAATACTATTAGAATTAGGTTGGCTTAGATATAATAAACTATTATAGCACAATTTCTTCTTTAACATATAAAATCATGTGTTTTGTAACTGTGAGAAATACTAATGATAGTAAACAGTGAAATATGGAAAATTAATAACTTTTTTAAACCCAAATAAGCATTTATGAATTTTTTGTGGAATGTCATTTTTACACAATCCCAATTTTTTTTATAGAATGTCTTTATACACAATTAAAAAAATATCAGAAAACAGTTCTTACTGTAAAAAAACTTCTTTATACACAATCCCAAAGATATCATAAAACAATTTTTATTGCATACCACAAAATTGTTGGTATATTTAGAACTAAAAACCCTAAAAGTGAACAAAACAACCAGCTCTTTGGGCATTAGGAGCCTCGGTCACAAGGGCGAACCCCGTCGCAACAATGGTAGTTGCCCTTATAACCCATGCAGCTCTCATGTACCCTGCTAGGAATAGTATATGAAATTACGACCTTTTGTTTGAAAATTTTCTTCAAGACTATACGAGGAAGAATATCAATATTAATCTTATTTTATTAGTAGAAATTTTCTGTCAATTTTCTTTCAAATCAAACAATCTAAAACCAAACAATCTTCAATGATTCAAAGGTTCTACCGACATAGTTAATATAAATTTTAATGATTGCATTGACATCATTGCAATACTAATTTTTTTCCTAGTTTCAATTAAGTAATTATATTAGATTGGAAGTATTATACACCCTTCAAAATTCCACTTCAACCGTTAATTACGATCTAATGATTTCAATAGGTTGAAAATCTAGCAATCTTCACTACAAGGACAACATAAATTTGACAAAACATAATTTTTAAAAAGAAAAGAAGAAATATATTTTTTAGCTAAGAACATAAAGTTTTTTTTTTTTTAATATTATAAAATATGACATTACATATATAATTTTGATTTTATGAGTTATAAAAAAAAAAAAAAAATTCCCTTTAATGCAATCGACTAATTAAAAATAAATGCTTTGTCAAATATTGATTGTGTCCTCGATAACAATTTCATAGCCTAATTGATGACTTCCTTTTGGGATATGGGTAAAATTGTATTTTCCAAAATTCTCAAGGCCCAAGTCGACATTTGTACTGAGTATGGACCTTTAAGTCTGATTGGAAAGTTTATGTTAGACTCATGATCTACTAAACATCTGAAAAGCAATATAGTGTATTCCAACCAAGAGGCCCAATATTCCAAGGCCCAGCTTAGCCCATTGGCCCAGAAAATTATGCATCATCAAAGCAATATATCAATTGCAAGAAATTTATGTTGGCAAAAAAGAAAAATAGACAATTAGAAAAACGCTATGATTTTCTCTGGATTCTAATTAAAGTTTGAATAATCATCGAAAGATCCAATTCTTTTCGGATATCAACATAAAGAAAGTTTTGACAAGAACATATAAAAGTCTTTAACATAATATATGCATACAAATATGATATGTCTAAAAAACCACAAATGTAAATATAACATACTATGACAAGACAAACATATGGGCTTCGTATATTTTAGTCAATTGGTTTAGATTTTAATAAAAACTTGTTAATCATATTTTAATCAAATGTGATTAAAGATAATCTCAAAGGAAGTACTATTAGGTTATGAAAAAGTACATTTGAGAAACAAATTAAAGAGATATATGAAGAAAGCACACGAACTTTGTAATACAATAGTTAAACAATTTGATTAAGAGACAAAACACTAGTCGTTCATGCACTAATATTATAAGCAATATGTCTTGCCTAACATTATTTCACCTTACCTTCTATTCCATAGCAAGAGATTAATATTAATTTAAACATGATAAATTTTGTTCACAGAATTCCATTTGTTTGTGTAGTTTGACTGGGCGACCACCTTTTCAATGACCCATAATTAAATAATTATTTGATCTTAATTAGAAGCTTTTAATGCAGATAGATGAGCTCATGCACATAATTAGAGTACTATCAAGAAGAATTTTCTTAATTCATTGGTCAAAACAATTTGAAAAAAAATCTTAGGTTAGATTATCAATAGGATAGATAAGGAGACCATGTGACACGCAATGACATAAACAATATTACCTCTGAAATATTGCAAATCCTAAAACCAAAACTTTAATAGATTGTTCTAGTTGTTCTTCCAAGTTAGAGAGTAACAAAGCAATGAACACAATAATGAATTGAGTGTAGTAGAAACGATGTGACCTCTCATTACTAAGACATTTTTCGTATCTGCTTCCAAGGTTATCATTAGGTGGAGTATTGTTTACCTCATTGATAGGAGTATGGCCCCTTGACAGAAAGGGGACTACAAAATTAGCAGTTGGAGTTGGGTTCACAGGTGGACCATCTGGAATAGCTTGCTGGTCATGAACCTGACCACCACCACCGGGGAAGTTTTATTCAGAATTCAAATCATGTACTTTTGATGAGATGCTAGGCCAAAGAGTTTTGTCAATGGAATGACAAGAATACTAGTGGTAAAAATAAATTGAAAATATATAATAATTCATACACAAACTTAAACTACAAACAACATGCCAACTTGTCAGGAATGTGGAACCTAGTGGTGGTCATAAGGCCGAATCTCGTCCCAACAATGTTGGTTGCCCTCATAACGCGTGCATCTCTCATTATAAAAAAGAAAATAACCTACGGCAACACTAGATAGTAACACTTTTCCTTAATATGTTACCAAATACCTGTCTATGGTAATATTTATTGTTAAAATGAACGATAGCAATTTTGATAAGTAATACTTTATATTTTTATAACTTATTATCTATCAATAGTAGCTCATTTTTTTAAAAATGTTATTAATATATATCTACGACAACATTTTTGAAGTGATAGCAATTTTGGTATGATTGAACTGAAGCTGATTTTGCTAGTTACTGTTGATTGAGGAATTTATCATATGGTTGTTGATAGATGAGTAGATGACTGAAGTTGATTTTGATGTTTTCTAGTACGATTGAACTGAAGTAGATTTTGCTGATTATTATTAATTTAAGGAATGCATCAATAAAAGAGTATTTTGGTATGATTTAATTGAAGTAGATTTTGCTAATTACTGTTGATCAGTGATGGACCCATGATTTTTGCTCGAGGATGGGAGCCAGGGGGGTCCCGCAACTCGCCATTATTTACCAATCAACTAGTGAAAACTAAAAAAAACCACCAAAACTTGAGCAAAGGAAATAATACAATATAAAAAAAATGCAATAATACAATACTCTCTTACTTGAATAAATTTATGAGGAACAAAACCTTGAGCAAAGGTGTTGAAAATAGCATCTAATTCACAAAGAAACACAAGAAAATTTTTACGTGAAAAAACCTCTTCAATGTGAAGAGAGTAAAAAACTCTAAACCTAAACCCTAAATCTTGTCCTAATTTGCTTTCAATTCAAATTACTCTCTTAACAATTGATGTTATTGATGTCTTATGAAAATTTGTGATGAAATTGGAAGGGAAGAAGCAAGGGTCAAATGGAAAAGATGAGCTGAGTTATATGCACTTTTAAAATAATATTTTATATGATTAAGTTCTTTAAAAAATTAAATAATAAACAATTCTACTTGCTCTCAATATTAGATTGTCATAGTCAAAATTCAATGAATAATTCAAATTAAATTATAATCTGATTATTTTTTTTAATTATGTCACGTCATTGTTATTAATTAAATGATAGACTTGTGAAAAGAGTATAGCATAATATTTGAAATTTATTAAAATCAGGAAAAGATAATGATAATTATTAAGTACATTATTAGTTTAAAATTATATAAATTATTAATTTTTATTTCTATTAAAAAGGAGTGTAAGTTACAACGTGAAATCTTTTATTAGTAGAGAGAATTGATGTCTGTTAAGTAATTAATTATGTAGAGGGATGAAAAACAAAAAGGTAAGTACAAATGAAATGATAGCGAGGGCAAGTCATAAAATTAAAAAATCACAGTTAATAGTGATTTGTGTAGTATATTATATGGACTATTAGGGGAAAAAGGAGGACATAAAAGTGAAATGAGTAAAAATAGGTAGAATCCCGAAGGATAAGGAGAGATTCTAAGGAAGACTTTTCTATAAAAAAAAAAAAAATGGTTTTTATTATTTTTTTAATTTGAGGGTAGCCCAAAGGGGCTAGGTTCACCCTGCTGTTGAATCAGGAATTAATCAAATGGTTGTTGATTAGACCTGGCAAAACGGGTATGGACCCGCGGGTCGGTCCGTACCCGGGTAAAAAATATAGGGTATGGGTTCAATAAATTAAACCCATTTTTGCTTGACCCGTACCCTTACCCGGTCCAATAAATTACGGGTCATACGGGTGAACCCGTGGGCACCCGCGGGCACCCGTATAAGCCTTCTATTCTGTTTTGAACTGAATGAATCCCTAAAACTAAAAGTCTTTTATTTTTTATCACAGACTTGAGACTTCACAGTTCACGCCTGATGCCTCCCCCTCACGCCTCCCTCTCACGCCTGACGCCTCCCTCTCACGGAGTCACAGTCATCACGAATCCATCTCATCTCTGATCTCTCGACTCTCAGTCTCAGATCGCGGCCGCATCATCACTTCGTCATCAGTCATCGCCTCATCAGTCTTCTTCGATTAATATTCGTCACTTCGTCACTTCGGTAACGAAATAGAGGCTCAGAGAGAGATCAGAAGCGAAGTTCGGCAAAAACAGGTTTCTTCAAAAACAAATCCTTTTCGATTATTTTTTATTTTTTTTATTTTTTTGGGAAGCGAATGAATTTTTACTCGAATGAAGAGTTTTTAGGAAGAATTGTTTGAGTTTCTTTCATAGTTGCTTATGTTTGGTTTGGTACAGTTTGATGGACCCTTATGGTTTGGAAAATTGACAAATAGGTCCCTTTGTGAGAGAGGTTTATGGTTAATTTGATGAGATTTAAAGAGGTTTGGGGTGATCTTAGGGGAATTTATGATGATTATCATAGTTTAAGAGAAGTTTTTGATGGTTTTGGAAACCAATGGGATCTTTTTTAAATTCGTACTTTAGTGATAATGAATTTTTTTTTGGAATGAATTTTGCTTGGTTTTCTTTTTTGTGGTTGGTATAGTTTTATGTTTCAGTTTGTGCTTGGTTTTAAATTTTGTTGTTTGGTTACTTAGAAAGTGGAGGAAAGTTATGGAAATGAATTGGAAAGAGTAGAATAGCAATGGATCTTGTTTATGTGTTCTCTTTATGGGTTTGTGATGATTGAAATGAACAGAAAAAAAAAAAAAAATGACACTAATCGAAAGTGAGCGAAATTCTTGAGCAGATGAACTTTAATTGTAGTTTTGTGATTAAGATGATCATTTATAGGTCCTTGGAGCGCAGACTTTGTTTGGTTGCTTGGAAAATGTGGAACGTGAAACACAATGAAGTTGTAGATACCAATGTGTTCTGCTGATATTTTGAATAGAATTGCAAACTCATTTCAGCAGAAGGGTTGTGTTAGGCTTAGTTTAGTTAGTGCTGGTTTTAGTTATCTTTAGTTTCATAATGGTGAAAAATCTGGGATTTCAAGTTCATGTTATCAGTAATTAGGTGGACTATTTATAATTTAACATTAATCAATCTATAAATAACTCACTTATGCATAATTGCTACATAGAATCTATTATGAAATAGACCAATTTTATACAAAGAAGAAATATATATTTAATTATCAATTAATATATAGTTAATCTATATAGGATAATAAGATCTATCAATGTGTTAATAATGGTGAAAAGATCCTGAAATTATGATACATGTTTATTAATTAAACAACAATAACTTTCAACTACCATTCCCTCTCCTGCAAAATCCGGAAATCAAGCCATAATTAAACAAAAATGAAAAGATAAATTGGTTTATAAGTACATTGATTAAATGAATATGATATCAGCACTAAATTCTTGATGTTTGTTTCTTTATTTTATTGTATTATCCTTTGAGTGTGTGTGAGAGACCTAATATATATATATCTATCTATCTATATATATATATATATATATATATATATATATATATATATATATATATATTATTTATTTATTTATTTATTTTATTTATTATTTTTTTTATTTATAATCTCAAGCATTGACATGGCGGATTCAGAAACTATAGATACGGATATGGTTAACGTGAGAGCAAGTGACGATGCTTCTAGGGTAATGCCACCTCCTTCTAGTTCTAGTATTCCTACAACTAGTTCTAGAAATAAACGTAAAACATCAGAAGTTTGGAATTATTTTGAGATATATGTTGAGAATAACACTGAAATGACTAGGTGTAAGGCATGCAGTAAATCTTATGCATATGGTAGTGCCACACATGGGACTAAAAATATGAAGCGTCATATACAGAATTGTCCAAAACATGCCAACCATGATGTAGGGCAATTATTGATTGATCATGATCATAGATTGCAAAGTAGAAAGATTAGTCAAGAGACTTTTCGTGAATATATGGCCTTATCAATTATTCAACATAACTATCCATATTCATATGTGGAGAAACAAGGAACTAGGAGAGTCTTTTCATATGTGTGTAAGGAGCTTGTGCATTATTCTAGGAACACTGTTAAGGCGAATTGCTTAAAAATATTTGAAAGGATGAAGAAAAAAACTAAGCTTGAATTAGGGAGGCTGACAAGTAGAATATGCTTGACTTCTGATGTTTGGACTTCTGGTACAACTGAGAGATATATTTCTTTGACAGCTCATTATATAGATGAGGATTGGGAGTTACAGAATAAAATATTGAACTTTTGTCATATTCCTCCTCCACACTCAAGGGTTGTTTTGGCAGAAAATATCATGAATTTCTTGCAAGAGTGGGGTATTGAAAAGAAAATTTTCTCAATTACTTTGGATAATGCAAGTAGTAATGATAGGATGGAGGATATCTTGAGGAACCAACTTTGTGTGCAGAATGCTTTGTTATGTAAAGGTGAATTTTTTCCATGTGCGATGTTCTGCACATATCTTGAATCTTATTGTTCAAGAAGGGTTAAGAGCTACTAGTGTTGCTTTGAATAAGATTCGAGATAGTGTGAAATATATTAAAGCAACTGAGGCTAGGAGAATCAAGTTTGGAGAACTTGCTGTCCAAATGGGAGCGAAAAGCTCAATGGGGTTGAGATTGGATGTTTCCACTAGATGGAATTCGACATTTTTAATGCTTGATACAGCGTTAATATTTCGTCCCGTGTTTGTGGCTTTGTCAACAATAGATCCTAGTTATAAATTTTGTCCATCAAATGAAGAATGGGATAGGGGGGAGAGGATATGCAAGTTCTTGGAACCATTTAATGATATTACGACTTTATTCTCGTGTTCTAAATATCCTACAAAGAAACTTGTACTTGAAATGTGTGTGGGAAATTCAATTGCGTTTAATTGAAGAGAGTACGAGTGAGGATGAAGTTGTTAAGAGCATGGCAAAACAAATGATCCCAAAATTTACAAAATATTGGGATTCTTATAGTTTTGTGTTGACGATTGCAACTATTCTTGACCCACGTCTCAGGTTTCAATTTGTGGAGTATGCTTTCAACAAAGTTTATGATTCAAATACTACCGTACTGAAGTTGGAGACTGTTAAGAATAACTTGCAAAAGCTTTTTCAAGCTTACGAGGCTAAATGTTGTAAAGAAGTTCCCGCCTCACCTTCGCTTGTTTCTCCCATGCAGTAGTTCTACTTCTAGTAGGCGTGTAGATCATTCTTCTGTAAGTCACTATACTTTTTAGTTTTTATATTCTTATGATAAATAAAGTATTGTTTATTGTTTAATTTTAACTTTTGACACTTAACTGTTTAAATGATGTAGGATTTTGACAGCTATGAGAGTGTTTTCATTTCCACTAAAAAATCCGAGTTAGATCTTTATTTGGAAGAGATGAGGTTTGATCGCGTCAAATATCAGAATTTGGATATCCTCGATCATTGGAAGAATAATCGTGATCGTTATCCGATACTTACCATGATGGCTCGTGATATCATGGCAATACCAATAACATCCGTTGCCTCAGAGTCCGCTTTTAGTATTGGTAGTAAAGTGCTCAACAAATATCGAAGCTCACTTCGACCAAAAAATGCAAAATCTTTGATATGCACTCGAACTTGGCTATATGGATATGAGTTTGAAGGTAACATGTTAACATAATATTTCGTATATTTTATTATTTACATTTATTAACATTTGTAGTTGATCATTGTTTTGTAGATAATGAGGTGAAAGATGATTCGGATGATGATCTTGATGTGCCATTGGCGATCTCGAGACCGTGGAATCAAGAGACTCTATCACGCCCTTGTGGAATGAACATTTGCTGTCTTAAGAATTTTTTTGTTGAATATTGGATTATGTATTTGTTTATTTTAATTGGTATTTATAGTTTATTGACTTATTTGGTTTGTTTATGTGTAATTGTGTATTAGTGATTTTGTATTTGTTTGTTTTGGTTGGTATTTGTAGTTTTGTATTATATGTTATTGTTTGTTTATGTGTTATTTGTTTATTTTGGTTCATATTTGTTTATATTCTTAATTGAATTGAATTTAGAGTAGTTGATTTAGGGGGTGTAAATGTAAAAAATAAAAACTGCAGGAATTTTGGGGGTGTAATTGTCATAATTGAAAATTGTTAGGGGTGAAACTGTCAAAACCGAAAGCTGGAGAGAGAAAAAACGGTCCACCCGCGGGTCCACCCGTACCCGTATAGGGTAGGGCACGGGTCCAAAATATTGGACCCGTATATATCCACCCGTATAAGACCCGTAACCGTTTTACCCGTACTCGTTTTACCCGGCCTATACCCGGCCCACCCACCCGTTTTGCCAGGTCTATTGTTGATAGATGAGTAGAAGACTGAAGTTGATTTTGGTGTTTTCTGGTATGATTGAACTGAAGTAGATTTTGAAGGCTGAAGAGTGAAAGAGTATTCTGGTTTAAGTGGGAATATTGAGGTAAAGGAGAATCAAGAGTGTGAGTGTGTTTTGGTTTGAAGGCTGAAGAGTGAAAGAGTATTCTGGTTTAAGTGGGAATATTGAGGTAAAGGAGAATGAAGAGTGTGAGTGTGTTTTGGTTTAAGTGGGAATATTTAGGCTCTGTTTTGTACACTTTTTTTAATAGCATTTGTCAAATTCTATTCTGAATACATTTTAAGATAGGATTCTGAGAATGTATTTAGTATATTATTGGAAAATATTTTCTAAAATATTTAGATTATTTTTTAACCCCTACATATGTTAATTTAGCTAAACACTCATAATAATAAAAGTTATAAAATTAACAAAAATACCTCCACCCTCTTAAGCCACTATCACCGCCAGCAGCCATTGTTGCCATTGTCCTCCAACTTCCGAAATAGCGCACAACCAATTGGATTTGATCGGTTCAACCAAGATATGACCGTCGTCAACAGCCAGATAAATCTGGCTAGAAAAGACAAGATCGATGCACAACTGACCAAATCTAATCGGTCGTGTGTCATTCTAACGACAATGACGGTGGCTGTTTGTGTATGATAATGGCTTGGGTGGGTGGAGGCGTTTTTATTAATTTTTAAAACTTCTATTGAGAAAGACAACTATTAATGTTTTGAGTTGAATATAATAAGATTGGATTTTGAAAAGAATTATGAATATTAAAATAAATATTTATTTGGATAGGAATGGATAGGATGATAGGAATGGATAGTGGAAAAAAATGAAACAAACGACAGCTAAAAGCCTGGACTGATTTGAAAAGATTGAAAGTAGATTGGTCTGGGTTAAATTGCAATAATTAACAACCATAAATATTAATAAATGACAATAATAAAAGATATGAAATATATATGTTAACATGTTACCTTAATATTAACTATCACATGAATACACGATTGAGATAAAACAAAAAATAATAATAAACCAATTAACCAAATGTATATTCAGAAGGGAAATTGTTGCAAGTAAATATCAATCAGAATGTACTTATCAATTAAAAATAATAGAAGTAGAATTGGTTTACAAAATATTCATAATTAAATTATTTTTACATTATAAGACATAGAATTAACGTCTAAACAAACAACACAAACTTACATTGAAGATCAAATTATTAGGAGTAAACAAACATCAACCACTTTTATCTCCCAGGTAACTAAGAATTGCATACCAAGTCTGTAACAACGTGAGAACCAAAATGATTGTACCAACAACTTGAGAAACAATCGCCAATGGCGTGCCAAAATAGTTGTGCACGTAGAAAAAACGCCATCTGGGTTACCAGTGTTTAATTACTTTATTCACCATTGAAACAAAAGCTAGAACTATCTTAACTTCAATCAAACTTTTAACTTCCCATTGAAAGATTAGTGTTGAGGTGAGGTCATTTAGTAGCCCCTCTATAAATATATAACCTGCCCTATCCTATCCTATCCTAAGCCTACCAAATGATCATCTTGTCCAATTTACGCATCCCTTTAAAGCCTCCACATAGCAGCAAATGGCAATTAAATTATGCAGGATACGGTGATGGTTCCACCACCAGCTAAAATTAAAGTAAATATATTTGTTTGTTCCTTTTGATATTTGTTAATTTCTTCATTTAATCTTTGATCTTTAAAGCCACAAAACCAGACCCAGCTCTTGTAATTCTCCCAGTCATTTCATCAAACACTTGTAACACGTGTTAACTTTGTAACCAAATCAACAACAATTACAGTGTATTTAATGGCTATAAATCCAAATTATACAATGTAATAACAACCAAAAAGTTCAGGATGCTAAATAATAACCACCACAAAGTTCAAGATACTATAGAATAAAAAAGTTTAAAATAAATTATAATATCTAAAGAAGCCATAGAGCTTACCCAGGAGTAAATAGAGAATAACTAGCAAGATGGCAAGACCCCAGCACAAGAATAAAGTATTAATAGCTTGCACCGATGTGGATAAACACTTAAACAGGAAAATTATTTGCTCCCGTACTTAAGAAAATCACAGCATTAGAACATGGAAACCAAAAAAAAAAAAAAAAATTAGAATGGAGCTCAAAGTAAAGAAGAAACGAAGATGCTTTCAAAATGCTCGTAAGTTTACCCAAAATAAGGATGTATTCAAGATACAAAATCCTTACCTCTAAAATATTCTACGCGTTCAAAGAAAAATAAGGTTTCGTTTGATCCATTATTGTGTAATTTTTAAAATAATCTTTTAAAAAAAGTTAAATTAGGTAAGTATTAGGAAGTAGAATTTTGAAAATTAACATAACCATTCTTTATGTTTATTTATTTACTAAACACCCGTATAATAAAATATTCAAAATTAACAAAAACATCTCTAATTCACTTATAAATACAAACAGTCAGCCACCACCACTGGAGGGTGGTCGGAGTTGCCATATCGGTGTATGACCTGCTTGATCTTACTGATCGTGCGTCGATATAACCTTTTTTTGCCAGATTCACCGTGGATCTGATAGGAAAAGATCAGATCTGCGACTAGTTCCCACGCCCATTGGCGGCGGAGATCTAGGTGCATTTAGGTCATGAGCGGCGGTCAAATGTATGATCATCGTTGATGGTCACGCGACCATATTTTGGCCTATTGTATCTAGACCCTAGTACGCATTGTGCAGATCTATTTGCATTTGGTCATGAGCAGCGGTCAAATGTATGATCATCGTTGATGGTCAGCAGGCGACCATATTTTGGCCTTTATTGAGAATTTGTCTGACCAAAGATGTCGATTCACCGAGGATCCACGGAAAAGATCGATCCGCGACTGTCTCCCGCCCATCGACTCGCCGATCTACCGCATTTGGTCATGAACGACGGTCAAATGTATGATCATCGTTGATGGTCAACGACGACCATATTTTGGCCTTTATTGAGGACTGTCTACAGCCAAAGATCTGATCGACATAGATCTGGCTTTTTTCGGCTAGATCCAACGTGAGTCTGGTCGAAAAAGGCTAGATCGACGTACTACCGGTCACATTCAGTCGGTAGTATACTATTACACCAGATTCTAGCCAGCTTCCTACAATGGTAGTCGAAATCTGGTAAATTTGGATGATTGGGGTATTTTTGTTAATTTTTAAAAAAAAGTTTAGAGGTTATTTAATTAAATTAACAAATTTTAAGAGGTTTAAAGGAAATTGAATAATTTAGAATTATATTTTGAAAATAGGTGAACCAAAGTTAACTTTTTTGGAAAACCTTAGTTTTCCCTATACCTGAACTAGCGAAGCCAAATTTTTTTTTTTCATCAACCGTTTACAAAATGAGGGCACTATTCCTTTGTAAACCTGGCAAAACGGTTCAGACTCGCGGGTCGACTGTACCCGTATAAATAATATATGATACGGGTCTATATAATTTGATCCGCACGCGGACCTGACCCTTTTTAACGGGTGTGCCGGATATACCCGTGGGTACCCACGGATATACCGGTGTAAAAACAAAAAGAAAAAAGCCTGAATAGTTAATCCCTGGTTCCAAAATCCAACTCTCGTCTCTTCCATTCGACAATACTCATTGTACCCAAAAAATTTTGCTTTCTTTGAACGACCTCTGCTTTCTCTGAACAAGTTTCTGAATCCGACTCTCTTGTCTCTTCCATTCGACAACACTCGAAGGGAAAAAGAATCCCCAAAACGCGCTTTTCTTGATTTCTTGAAAATTCTTCAACCTGGAGCTCTTGATGAAACCTTGAAGTAAGTTGAATCACGAAATTAATGTCATTTATTAACTATATTTTGTCTCACATTTACTGATTTTATTAGGGCAATGCAGATTAAATTTTACATAACGTTGTAAATGAATTCACTCAAATATGGCGTGTTTCTTTTAATGATTTATGATTATGTCGATTACTATTACGGGAAGGAGTTGCAATGTTAAAGAAGAATGATCTTTATTTTTACTTTGTAGTTATCTTCAACAGCGTGCGTCAAAGGATAAATCGTTCTCTTATTAGGTACATTTTGTTTCCTTCATTTGTTGGATTATCTGACCTAAGATTCGTAACAATGAGAGCTGATTGTAGTAGAATTGCTAGTGTAAAATTGTTGTTTGTGTCTCTTATGGAAAGAGATAAGAATTTATTTTTGTCTGTCTTTGTGTATATTCATGATGTATTGAGTTGCTTATACGGCCTTACTAAATAATCCTACTAAAGAACAATATATAATGCTTGAATATTTCTATTATGTAATGCTTGAATATTTCCATTATATTTTATATATCTTTGCAGAAAGCATATATAACTGCACTTTTCTTTTTCATTTGTTTGTGAACTGCCCTTTTTCACAGACTATATGTTGGGTTGGGTTGGGTTGAGTATAGGTAATTAAGACCTCTATCATGCATTTAATTTGATTTGATGGGGTTTTGTTCATAAGTAATACAGATACTTGTCTCTTCTCCTGTGGTGGTGTTGTGAGACAATTAATTTTACTTAGCAGTTAATTAAAGGATATTTGAAAGACAACTTTGAAAGTAGGTATGTGGATGCAGCTAGCATGCATATATAGAATAAATAAGATGAAGATGTATATATATGTTAACTTGGTTATTTTGCAAGTCAGTATGAAGAAATTAAATATATTATAGAAAGAAGCATGAATCATGAGTACAGCTAACAATTCGTTCTCTTTTGCCAATCAATTATATATATACAAAGTACTGAGACCATAATATTATTTGTAGAGAGAGTTGCACTGCGTAGTACTAGCTACTTTATATGTGCTTGAGAATTGTTTAATTTGAAAAGCAGGAAAAGCTATATATATAAGAGGAAGCAGATTCAAAAGGTAGCTAGGTCTTTTCTTTTTGTGGTGAGTTTTGATTGATATTGAGATGCATGCAATTAATTGGTTGTCAAGTAACAGGGAGTGATAGCCATGGAAGAAAAGCCACCTTCTCTCTCAAATATATAAAAACAGATTGTGCATTCAAGTTGTCTAGCTTTTGCCTGAAACTGAAAGGCCAGAGTTTGGCAGCCATATATATGAATGCATAAATGCACTACTAGTACTTTGCTTAATCATCTATCTTTTTGCTTTCGTAAATATTATTCTATCAATTTGTAATCATATTCATCATCAAAGTTTAAGTCCAATAGAATCCATTGAAGACTGAAATATTCCATGTGTAACGTGTCACCTAAAAATACATAAATGGGCATCAATCAAGTGGGTGATTAGACTGTTAAATTCAATATTTTATATATTACCTTTTGACTTTGAGTCCAGTGATTGATTTACAGTACTTTTAACAAATTATCTATCTTGCTAAAGACTTTGTGTCATTTTCTAATGATATTCCCGTGATCATTTTAATAGTTACATTATACTTATTTTTTCACCTTATTTTTGAGTTTTCCTTACCCTACCAAATTCACATGTCTCACGTTGCTCAAATTCTTTAATCCTTTGCAGATTACAACAATTTCATATCTAACTACTGTTTCCTCAAATCCTGTGACTTGACACTGGAGTTGTCCTTTCTTGTGGTTGTGGGTATTAATGTTCTGCCCTATATGTAATGTTGAACTTTATGTTATTAGAAATCTGATTATGCGTGTGCAATTTTTATGAAGCTTTACATATTGCAATGGATTAAAAAAGTCTATTTCATTTGTGATTCTATAATAAAAATGAATAAACAGTTGGATGATCAGAATTATCTCATCTTCCACTATTTAAGGTTACATAAATACCCACTACTATAAATTGTTATAAAAGCTGTCTTATTCGAAATAGGGTGGCTGTAATCAATCTTTTTGGTCATATATTGCTGTTCTCCTATAAATTGCTGGTGGTTTATTATATGTAGTTTAAATTCTTTAATTTGAAGTTGAACTTAGCAATTTTTTTTGTAGAATGAGTGGTTGAATTAAAAGGCTGCTGCTGGTTTATTATATGTAGTTTGAATTCTTTAATTTTTTGGCAGGAACAATGTCATCAACTATAGAGAACATTGACATTGAGGAGGATATGCCTAATATGTTGGAGAGGCGATCTCAAATGTGCATGTAAATCCTAAGCAATCTGACATGTGGCAACACTTTGAGAAAACTGTTAACGAGGCAACCAACAAAACAGAACGAACGAAGAATCCCCTTCTGCTTCAGGCACTTTCTCGTTACATCTCTGCAGAGTTCCATTCCAGCAAAGAAAGTCAGGTTAAGCGCACAATTAATATTCTGTGGTTTTGTTACCTGTTTAATTTGGCTCTAATCTTACGACATCGTTGCCAAGTAATAAACACCTTAGAAGGGTTTAATGTCTTCGTGGTCTGCATCATGTTATCAACTGCCGGAGGATATTGTGTGTGGCTGATCAGAAACCAGCCTGAGCTTGCAGTTCTCCGGAGATGTTATTTCATGCTGTCGAGTGTTTCAATGGCATCAGCTTTATCAATACTGGGATATGCCTTGTTTCTGGAAAGTTTCAGGTGGGTTTATTAATATCTCAGCTTTTCAGATTTGATGGGAAAAAGCAAGCAAAAAAAAATTATCGGCCAAAGATTTCTCTTACATTCCTTTTTGAATGTCGAATTTGATAAACGTAAAACTCTTCTATTTTCCTTGTGTTTTAGAATAGAGTAACTCTAAATTAGATCCAAAATATGTTATTTATGTAGGTTGCGAGTTTGTTTCAAGAATGTTTACATGTTATTTGCTGACTATGACCAGAGTTCTTGTATTTGTCTGCTTCATTGAAATATATAAGATTCATGCATATTTAGGGATTTGGTTTCAATGCCTTTCACCAGAGCACAATGTTTACTTGGAGAATTTGTCTATATGCAGGTCTTTATGATTACAAGCTTCATTATTTTGCTGGTCTGGTTCTTGGATTCGGAGAAAATTTGCATAGTTGAAGAGAAAGTACATCTCAGATTTGTGGTAATTTGTAGGAGATTTAAAGAATTTTCTTTTTGAGCTTTTGCTTTTCCTAATCATCTGTATTAGCTAGCTGTTTTAATCTAGAATTGATCAGATACGTGAAGCTAGTTAAATGATTGCCTTTTGAAACACCCAATTGAAATTGACATGTTTTGATTCACCGGTATAGAAAACTATTTTGGTATCATTATCGAAACTGAAATATGAAAGAAATTCTTTATGGGTATTCAACGCCTGAAAATTTTCATGAAACACTAATTATAGCAAATAGCAAAGGATATATGGGATAATAAATAAATATCTCAAATCTAATGGAGGAGAGGTTTTTTTTTATCAGAATCTGAGGAAGTTCTATCTTTATTCTTCGAAGCTGGGAAGCTCCAAGAGCTTTATTAGAAAGGGGTTCTAGATAAACATTTTTGTAGCCTCAGAAAATAATTTCCTGTCCTGACTGGACAAAGAATAGAAAATTGTACAACTCCTGAGAATTGCTAGATCATCTGGTTCATCATTAATAATATTGGTGTTTTAAGTTTTAACAACAAATCAATGGCCATGAATTGACTTTGATGAAACTCAATCAGACTCGATCAGACTTTCTTCTCTCAATGTTCAATCCTCATGAGACACCACAGCAACTGCTTGAAACATCCACTCTTCTTGCTAAGTCTTTTGACCCCACTGATCTGATTTAGCCTGAGCCAGAGATAAAATGGTAAATTTCTGAATTGGGAGTATCAGGCCTCCGATTCCGAATCTTCTTCTTTACTCTATCTTGCTCACGATATCTCTCCCGTCTTTCTTCTCTCTGGTGCTTCTTCATTAATTGTTCGTACATAGCTTTCTCTGCTTCAAATTCCTTTCTATTCTGCTCTGCCTTAAGCTTTCAATTCTTCATCTGCAAAACCGCCAAGCGAATACGTAAATATAGGAAACTTGTAACTGGAAACATGTGAAAGGTACATAACAAATAGGTAATTATGAAACAAGATTAAATGGTAGATGGGAAAATATTAGTTGTGACTTGTGATAAGGTTTGGGCTATTGTATTAATGACAAATAAATATAGAGCGCAGGTCGAGAATGCTGAAAACATACCTCATGAATTAAAAGACAGTTAAACCAGCAGAAAGCAAATTGAAGAAACTCAAGTCCCTGCTGTTCAATGTGTCTTGAAACAGGTTCTTGTTCAACAATAGACAAGTTGAATAGGACAGAGAACACTGTATTTGAAGGGAAAAAAAACCCAAGTATTGTACATACGAACCCACAAACACAAGTATCCAAGAAAAATGAGAAAGTGATTAATGTAGTTTGGTGTAAGGAGCATGTTGTGCTCAGCTCCATCCAACACAAAAAAACTTAACCAAACAACCGAGAAAGCTATTTTGGTAACATTCAAATTATTTCTTTCTAATTGAAGCCCTTAAATTTATTACAAAAATTACCCTCTTAAAATAATATTTAAAAAAATTAAAAGAAAATGAATATTTGAATACTTATGTTATTATAAACTTGAACAATAAGACATATCATTAATTTGTTACAGAACAACAAAGTAGGTGAGCGGGAGGGAGAGAGAGCGAGGCAGTAGTTTTTTTGTCAAAGAGCTCTAGGGAGTGGGGACAAGTATTTTAGAAGCCACCATAGTGTTCATTATGAAGTCCCAAAGGACCACCAACCAAATCACTGTAATAGTAAAATTTGACAACTATTTGGTAGATTTAATTTACTTGCAAAAGTAAAATGTGATTGGCTTCTTAGAAGTAGCATAATTTCCTATGCCCGTTCCGACTCATGAAGCACCCGTTCCGCTTCAAGGGACGGTCGTTCCTACTGCACATAAACAGTATTTTAAGAACAACCAATGTATAGGGTTACATATTGATATATTCTCTATTGGTAGAGGAGGTTGAACAGATCTTGCATTGGGAAAGACACATTGGGCAAATGGTAGTTCTTGGTGGTGCTTTCTCAGTAAATGGCAATGTGAACCCAATAGCAGAGGCCACTGTGAGTTCCTCAAATCTAACTCTTCGGCTCTCAACTGTCTGACTATTCAAAAAATTGATGTTCATAGCAAATAATTTTTTGTTAACTCTTACAAACAGTTCATTAGATAATATATTGTTCTGCTTCTGTATCTATCTCAAAATTATATCGTTGCCTGCCTACTTGCCTTACTCATGAGTCATGACAACTCGAAGAGCCATAGCCCTGCGAGTTCGGGCTCCTAGTTGGGGCATCACAAGGGGACTCACAGTATTATACAACAAACAGAAGAGGTATGACCTTTTCTTCAAGTCAATTCAGCAACCTGATCATGATAAATTAAGATGGAAAATGGAAAGTTGCATGATAAATGTCTCAAAACTTTTGTTCTAACATGTTCTTGAATCATGCTTCATCGGAACTTCTAATGTCTGTCACTACAATTTCTTTGTCCTCCTACTAACTCATCCATTTCAACCAGATTTGCAGAAGTCACTTAGTGGTCGGACAAACCTACAGTGCAGTGCTCTAGCCATTGTCAAACTACTCATAGATTGGCTTATGGACTTGTAGAAAGATTCAGACCTAGAGCCATTTTATGATATTTTGGTCCATCCATGATTATGAACCTGCACTTGATTTCCAGTTCAGGAGCACCACATGTGAGCTAATTCAGCAAAGTAACTCCGGCTTCAAGGATGCAAGTATCATCCGCCAAGAAGCCCTGTTTTGGATCCTTGAGTTTATGCAACGATAAGAACTTATGAAAACCCTCATACTGGCCTGGAGCAACAGCTTTTCAACTGCAGGAAGGAAGAAAAAAAAGAAGATAAAGTCAGTTTATAATCCTTCCAACCATAAGAGCCAAGGCAAGAAATTATAGCAGTAATGCAATCTTCAAATTGAAAACTTTTCCCATACAGACGTCCTGAAACTTTTAACGTACTTACAAAGGTGAGCAAATAGTTGCTCACTTTTGATTGTGGGGTTGTGTGAAGTGGGCGTCTAGACATTCACCTTTCATCCGCATGTTAAAAATTTCAGGACTGCATTCGAGAATGACTAATCTTTAAATTGCATTCAAAAGATTCCTATATGCCAGTTCAATGTGCAATCTTTAGTATTCATTTAGCACCATTTCTCTCTTCACCAAAAAGACACTTAATATCAAAACCTCTAAACATTAAACCTCGAGCTCTGGACTTGCAATCCAAAAGAGTTAATGCGTGATTAAATAGTTTCATATTTTTTTCTTAACAATCAAGAACTTTTTGGTAAAAAGTATATTGTCATGAACTCTTAATTGAAGAAATTGTATGGTAAGAATTTATTAACCTCACATTCTAATTCAATGTGCCTTCCTTCAATTTGATCTTTGACACACACAATGCATTTCTCTAACAATTTAGTTGTGTCATTAGGGATACTTGAGTTGGCCAGCGACAGAAAAAAATTGAAATACTGTTGCCTTTGGCTTCTCTATATCCATTAGGGTAGAGCAAACTTTTCCTGCATTATATATAAAAAATAATTAAACTCAGGAAATGGTTCATATGGCAAAGAGAAAATAAAAGCCATTCCATATCAGAAGTGTATATGTACCAGTTGTAGTCTCCAAATGGTTTAGACTTATAAGTTACATCAAGTAAATTTGAAAATTTAACTATTTTCGAAAGATGGTAACATCTAGCAGGTTATTTGATCATAGATAAGCACTCCCCTTTTGAAACACATTTTACAACAAAAACCTCGGCACCAAAGACACAAGTATCATTGATAAGATCCGTTCATAGGGTCATGAAATGATTTCAGGTCTATGCATTTGGTGATACCCCATCTGGTGGTATCGCCTTACTCTACCATCTACATCACAAACGTTAATGTAGCTATAAGTATGAAAGCATAACAAGCAGTAAATTTATCAATGCTGTTGGCATATGAAAAAAGAGATTATTTCAGCCAGTTTGCACCAGCATTTTTTCTCAAGACCTTGAAAGGGTTCCAAAAACTATACCAGAAAAGAAATGGACTCTCAAGCTAATCCTTCCCTGGTGAAGCCATAGAAACTTCCCAATTTCAATGAATAAAGAAAAACTTCCTTAAAATTCGAGGACATAAACGCCTAAGAGATATCCAAAACTATAGTTTATCCCACCAAGAGAAAACGTCCCTTTTCCACAAATATCTTCGAAATGTCTCCTATTCCTATCCAACCACAAAATCCAATAAACTTCCATGATTAAAGTACAGACTATTAACACACCAGCATTCCTTCTGCCTTTCATAGCTGCGTGTCTTCCTATTAGAGCCAAATGAGAACTAAAAGGTAATGCCTAGGAAAGTTTAAACTCCTTAACAAATTGTTCTGCAAATAGCTGGAAATGACGAAACACAAAAAGAGGGCCAATATTCTCTGAGTCCTTTTTGCAAAAAATGAACCAGTTCAAATTACAAGTCCTCTCCTTTGAAACGTTTCATTAATGTTTTTTTTAAGCACAACAATTAAGACCTTCACTTGGACTTTTAACTTTCTGAATCACTCTAGAAGGTCTTCTCCTTTGAAACGTTCCATTTGGAGAGTCAACTAGACTAGCAAAGCAAGATTTTGTTAAAAAAATTCCTGACCTGTCAAAAACCACACTCTTATAATCTCTATGCAGCTAGCAGAGTTTGTCTAGCATTGTAAGATGTAAGATGTCGCAATCTTACAATCTCTAAATATAGTTAGAGGCACCCAAAATTTTCAGTATACAAGCGCTGACAAGGCACAGACAAGAATGGCACAGTATGTGATTATAATTTTATATTGTCAAGGACATTACCTTGGATACTATCATACTTGTTGTTAGAACTCGAGCCTAATTGATCAATTCGCCAACACACACAAACCACAACCAAGATTCAAGACCAAATCTCACACACACACAATCAAGACAAGATTTACCATGGTTTGTCTATCCGATATTGGATAGACTACGTCCATGTTGAGCTCCGAAATATGGATACTCACAGCACTAAAAGATTATTCAACAATTACAAGAAGAATACAAACAATCTACTGTAACCGAGCAACACACAACTCAGGCCTATTCGCTTAAGAACTCTCTACAATCTACAGAAAACCAGAGAACTAAACAAGCCTCAAGAAGGAAACGCAACCCTCCTAATCTACTCAGATTATACCCAGAAAGCCTCTGCAAAATACCCAAGACACAGTTGCTCTACAAAATCGTAACAACCCTAACTGTTACAGACTAAAAAACGCGCTGCTCAACACACTGTTGCTGCTCGTTTTATATCAGCCCATATCAGCAAATATCAGCCCTTGGATCTGTCTTAATCTGACGACCAGGATTCCTTCACTTAACTTAAATGAAACGACCCCGTTTGGCTTCACAATATTTTCACTTGTCTTGAAGCTTATTGTATATTAAAAATTGAAAATCACATTGACTTCCCATCCTGCAGGGAGAGTACTTGTCTCCATCAATTCCAAGTAAATGGAGAGATGCCTGTTTTTGCTAGAGTCACCATTTGGGTAGATATGCAGTCTCCTGCAAAACCAGATCCCAATTGTAAAGTGAAAGACAGGAAGAATTGTATTATAATTCTACATTGAGAAGGACTCGATTTTGAACAAGTAATGACTAGGCAGAGCATCCCTTCCTGAAAGAGGATCAAATACGGGGCACAACAACAACAAAGGAGTTATATTTTTACGTCTCCTACATTATGCTTTTATAATGAACTCCAGAAAATTCCCTCAAAAGGAAGTATGTAGTTCAACTTATGAAAGTTAGCAGAAAACTTTAATGAAATATTTTCAGCTCATTACATTAGTAAGGCCGCTAATGAACACCATATAGCTACCGAAGCACTAGCATGAAGAATGAAAGATGATTTCTTATGGTATTGAATGCTGAGTAAATTTCCAAACTGTTTTCACTATTGCTTTTACCCTGAAATAACATGTTACACCTAATTTTGATATGCAAAAATTCATAGTATTTTTCATACCTTTCTTATTTAAGTAATGCTATACTTATAAAGTTGGAATCCTGACTTTGAGAAACACTTACATAGAGTACTCTCACCACCTTAGCAATTAGATGAAACCATCCAATAAAACAAGGACTTGTATTATTAGTTTCTCGAAACCACCCACCATGACGATGACCGAGTTATTGATGAATGTTATCGACAACGGAATGACAAAAAATTTAGCATCTATGCGGCAACACATGCCACTAGGTTCATCCACAAAGTGAAGTGGTAAGACTATTTCGTTATATAAGTTTTTCTCATCCGACTTTGGATCCCAACCAATGTAGTAGGCAACATGATGGCACCACATCAATTATAAAGTGATACTTTGACTTCTACATAAATATATAAACAAATTAAAAAAAAAAAAAAACCTCCAAGCTTTAAATCAAACCCTGACGAAATTGTATAAACGGGATTCAACCTAAGAATCTGTACAACCTAATGTTAATCAACCCAAGTGACTAAAATCCACACTACAAATAAAAGATACCTTTCAAGATGGCGACTTCAGCGGACTCCTCGGTATTCATGCTGATGCTGAGAAGAAAACTGCAAATTTGAAGAGGTAAAAAATCTAAATAAGCGTTTGGCTTTTGAGTTCTTCCTCTCCTTGCAATGCAAGGAATAAAAATACGATCTTTATACAAAATTGTATCTAGGAGGTACAACCACAAAATGGGCTTCTACTTTGGAGTGAAAATGGGCGAGCCCATGAACATAATCTCAAAAGTATGATCCATAAACCCATGTAAATTTTTTTTAATATTTTGATAGGCTTTATTTACAAAATATTGATAAATATATAATTTTCGGTGCAACAATCTGATCAATTTTATTTTTTTCTGGTTTAATCGTGTAAGAGGCATAATATAAGATGATTCATATCAAATCTAAAAGTTACGTGTTTTGAGTGATTAGTACATATGCTGGAAAATTATCTTTTTATATTACTATGATTAAAAATCATGATGGTTCTTTAAAATTTGAACGACAAGTAAAGGTTGTGATGATGTTTTTCGTATTAACACAATATAAGCGTTACATACTCTCCAAGCATTCAGTAAATTAATATTTTCTCAAGTTCAAATTGCTTACTTAAACATTAAAGATGTAATGTTGACAACCTCATCGATGTCCTCAACGACAATAGCATTCATCTTATGTGGTTACTATAGACGTAAAAATCTACTGGTACGGAAGGAGGGAATGATCCTATGAGGTTGAGACCACTAGCAATCTGTTGTACCTGCACATGTAAAGAAACACGCGTGAAGCGATGGAAAACACCGGGGTGGTGTTTGCAGTAGGTACTCCGACGCTCAAGTCAGCAAGGTTGAAAGAGGCTAATATAGTGAGGGCTAGGGAGTAGAGGGGTTACCGGAAGTCTAGTCGGAGACTGTGACTACGGCGTGATATGAAGCTCTCAAGTAAGAAATTCGGGTGTGAAGGTGTAATGTCCTGTGTCTTGTGAGAGGGCTGGCCTCTGTTTATATAGTGACTATCTGGTCTCCCGATCCTGGTAGGAGTAGGAGTCCAAGTGTAACTCTGATGCAAACCCTAGAAAAGTTAGGTTGGTGGTGAGCTGTCTTACCTGCGTCCGAATAGGAAGGTGATCTAAACAGGAAAATCACTTTAAGTAGGAAAGTGACTAGGAACAGGAGAGTGACTTCCAATAAGAGATTGAACAAGAATAGGAAAATGATCAGTGGGGGCCGTAAGCTCTGAACTCGCCTATAGGCCCATGAAGTGACCTAGAACTGGGAGGCGTGTGTCCAGATGCTTTGGGCCGGCCTTATCTCATATCAAATGGGATTAATTTGGCTTGGGCCTCTCTAGGACTGGGCCTAGCATTCTCTTCGCAGGTGGTCCTGTTTTCCTATTTGGGCCAAGGATGATTTTTGGCCCAAACAGTTTGTCCCCCACTCTCTGAGTTAAGAGTTTCTTAAGTCGGAGAGTAGGTAGCACTCGAGGCGAGCTCGGTCTTCCTTCGTGGACGAACGATCGTTGGCGTGGACGATCACTGTTGAAGGTGAATCTTGGTTGGATATCGTTCGGCATCCATTCCTGACCTAGAGTATGTCATCATTGCATAGTGTGCTTGATCGGTGCGAAGGGTCGAAGGGAAAGGAAACCAAGCCCCGGACTCATGAGTTCGTTCGGTACGTCCAGCCGACTAGAGAGGTGAGCTGCAATATTATAGTCGGAGTGTTCGCTCGTCATGCCAGGTCGACTGGATTAAAGATTGAGATGAGGGTTCGCTCGGTCGTAGTACACGGGTGATTGGATGAGATAGTGGACCTCGATCGGCTTTCCACTCGTCCGCCATGAAAGGGCGAACGGTCGGGGTTTCCTGCCTCGTTCTTCCGAAAAGGGCTCGCATCAGGCCGTTCCAAGCTGATCGACCAGTCTGTTGGACCTGCCGATTCGGCGAAGCATGAGACATTTTGGCGGCCTTTGGAAGTCTAGGGCTGAGTCGGTCGGGAGGATCGGGCGACGAATTGGAAGAAATGTGGGAAGTTCACCATTTACTGTCCGTTCGTCCGCTTTGGAAGGATGAATGGGCAAAGCCTTCTACCTTTTTTACCTACAGAGAGCTCGAGCCAGACCGTTCCAAGCTGGTCGACCGGTCGAGAAGTTCGCATGGGTTTGTGATTCATGGGGCCAACTGGGCCCATTTTGCCAGTCGTGTTGTGGCTCAGTTGGGAAGGCAGGACGACGGGAATGGCTTCCGTTGTAGTTTCCCAGGTTACCTGGATCCCTGCCACGTGTACAGTGGTAGTCCGCTTCTTGTTTTTGAGGCAGGAAAACGAAAGGATGCGCTGACTCCCATCCAATCGCAAGCCGCCACATGTCTCAATCTATCAGACTTTTTTTTTAAAAACAAATGGGTAGACTGTTTGTCTCCCATTCTCACTTTCTTCGCTCCTTCTGTAGAAAAACTAAGGTAGATTTCTTTTTTGTTTTCTTCATTTTCGTTCTAGTTTTTCTTTACCAACGGTGGATTCTGCCGACAGGAGGCGGCTTTCTCACGATAAACCTCTTCTTTCACGATGCCTTTCTTTTGTTTGGTTGTTTGTTAAAGTTTCGCAAAATAGGATGAAGTTTATGAAAATTTGAATGGTTTTGATTTGTTTTGAAGAGTTTAGAAGTGTTGGAGTTTTGATTTTCTAGGATAAGCGTGAATTTTTGGATTTTTGGTAAATGTCCAGTAGGTTGGTTGGATTTTTGGTGTTTTTCCAAGCGTTTTGGATGGAATTGAGAAGACGAAAAGGTTTAAGCACGGCCTTGATTTGGCTCGGTCGTCAGCCTGACCGAATCGAGTGACAGGTTAGATTATAGTTGAATTGGTAGGTCAGTCCATCGGTCCATCCGATCGAGTGGTCAAGGGTGTTCAAAGTTGACTAAAAAGGTTATCGGTCGTCCAGACCGAGTGGGTGTTTTGGCAGTGTAGGTGTTTAAACTGGTGAGTTGGTGAGCAAGGGCGAGTAAACTCAATAAGGTCGAGCCTGAAAGCTAGTCGGTCACCTAGGGCGAAAGAGTGGAGACGGTTGGAAAGTTCAGTCGGTTGTAGGGGTCGATCGGAGCTTGGGCTTGGAAGAATCGGCAGGTAATGGATGCTGATCGATCGACCGGTGTTGGGGGCAAGCAGACGTTTGACACTTAGCTATCTTGAAGTTTATAAGTTTTGACTGCGATGGTCGGTCGCTAGCGCGACTCGACCAAGTTTAGTAGTTGACAGGTTGTCGAGTAGGTCAATCGATGTTGGAGGGCGAGCAACAGTTAGGTGTTGTACCCTCATTCGGTCGGTTGCTCAGGGCGAGTGGTTTTTTGACAGTTCTTTTAGAATTCTGAAGCTAGGTCCGAATCGGTTGATCAGGCTGGGCGATTAGGCCACTATGTCAGATACTGAATTGGCTAGCTCGAGTGAAATTGTGGTAGACGCTGGGGATGAATATGAGCATGCCCCCACCATAGTGATGATGCCTGAAGAGGGCGTTCCGATTGGGGTATCGACTAGAGTTAGTGTAGTTGTCCCAGGTACGAGTAAAGTTGGTCTGAGTGGCTCGGGCAGGCATGGGAGGAGTGGGGAAGACTCCGAAGGGGTTGGTAGTCCATCTTCTTCTGGTAGTAGCTTTGAGGAAGAGCCGAGCCAACGGGGCAGTGGGATTCTGACCCGGGATTATCCGCCCGTGCTGAAGGATAATGATGTGTGGCGCATACGGACCTTGTATCGCATTCCGAATTCAGTTGATGTCCAGACGCCGTAGTCATTCGAGCAAGTCAATTGGGAGGCAAAGGGCTGGATCAGTGTTTATGAGAAGTGGTTTCCTTATGGATTGAGGCTACCCGTCCTTCACCTCGTGTGGGAGGTATTGAACCACTTCATGATTGCCCCATCTCAGCTTATGCTGAATGCTTAGAGATTGCTGATGGCCTTGGAAGACCTCTGTGTTCGGAACCAAGTGAGGTTCGGGCTTCATGAGCTGCTGTATTCATACTTCTTGAAGGTGAACGATAAGGAGAAGGGTCGGTATCTATTGAACTTGAGGCATGACTGGTCTCACTTAGTGACCGACCTATGGTCCAGTGATAAGAACTGGAAGGACTGATACTTCTATCTGAGGGGTCAGACCGTTTTTGGAGATAGGGGTCAGGGCGAGATTCCGATTGGTTGGCGAGCTACCGATGAGAACTTAGTTGTTTCTTTTGTACTTTTGTTTACAAAATCTTGATTTTGTTTTTTGTTTGCAGAGCTTGAGTTCAATCGGGCTGGGCAGAGCGAAGATGACTTGGACGTAGCAACCCAGAAAATGTTAGCCATCCCATTGGAGCAGAGGGACTGGCGAGTAGTGCTAGCAGAGTCAAACCTGAGGACAAGCATTCTTTGGGCCGGAGTAGAGGCGATACAAAGAGGTACTCCCTTCCCCTTGTTGAAGCAGACTTGGGATGTGCTTCTGACTCGATACTGCAACCATATCATTTTTGGTGAGTCCGGGCTGAACCCACCAACCGTTGGAGAGTTTGCACTTGCAGAGTCACTGATGAAGAAATTGACCATCCCGAGTGCAAGCGAATCCATCACCTGGTGCCGTGAGAAGAGGAGGAGGGAATCCTTGACTAGAGAGGATAGGAGAATGGAAGATGTACTGGTGACACCACCCCCACCAAGCCATCAGCCCACTACCGGAGCAGGTTCATCCCAGACTATGATCTTGGATGAGGAGACTGAGACTATCACCCTTCGTATTCTAGCTTCTGCGTCAACTTACTTTGACGCAGCCTCCATAGGCAAATTGGCTGATTCTTTTCTGTTTCCGGCTGATGAGAGCCGTTTGAACCAGATGGGGGTGATCGTGGTTGCAGACTGGGGGTGTCCCGCGCTTTCCAGGTAGGGCAGTGGTTTTATTTATTCTGTCTTATCATGGTTTGTACTAATGACTGTTTTGTTGTGCAAGCATTCATGAGCAGTCTACACCTAGGGAGGTCCGTAGTGGCGCAGGAAAAGAGGATTCATGATGTGTCTAAGGCAAACTCCGATCTCGCCGGAGGGAGGCGACCAGAAGCAAGAAGCGGGGAGAGCCAGCGTGTTTAAAGGCGGGCGAGGGTGAGTTAGAGGCAAGAAGAGAGTTAGCCGAGAAGACTGTTGAGATTGCGTCCACAAGGAGTAGTGCCTCTCCATTGCTGACGATGCTATTATCAAGGCGCGGGGGCAGCTCATGCTCGAGTATAAAGTCATTAGGTTTGTACTAATGACTGTTTTGTTGTGCAAGCATTCATGAGCAGTTTACACCTAGGGAGGTCCGTAGTGGCGCAGGAAAAGAGGATTCATGATGTGTCTAAGGCAAACTCCAGTCTGCAGGGAGGGGCGACGCCGAATACGGCGGGAGAGCCGATAGTGTTTAAAGGCGGTTGAGGGTGAGTTAGAGAGGCTGAAGAGAGAGTTAGCCGAGAAGACTGCTGAGATTGCGTCCCTGAAGGAGTAGTGCCTCTCCATTGCTGACGATGCTATTATCAAGGCGCGGAGGGAGCTCATGCTCGAGTATAAAGTTGAGAACACTTCCCACTGGAATCTGGACGAGGACATCCAGCTTATACATGAGATGTTGGAAAAGAGGGCTGAGCACACGAAGGAGCAGATTGATGAGCAGATGCTTGATTTTGCTAGTCAGCCAAGACCATCGGTCATTGGGGGTGTGGATGACCAGGCTGCAAGGACGGGCACTGGTGCTAGTGACGGGGTGTGAGTCGGAGATGAGAGAGATGACTCGCATCGATGACACTTAGCTTTATTTCTATTCACTTATGTATTTTGGGGCCTGCGATGCCCTCTCTTGGCTTGTGTGCCTTTTATTTGTATTTTTGAACTAAACTTATTGAGGCTGTTTATATGTTAAAAAACTTGCTGTCCTGTTTTTGATGATTTCTTGATAGGTGAATACGTTGTTGATTGCTTCTTTGCTCATAAATGTACTAGGGGTAGTACTCTTATGTTGTGCTGTGACTTTGTGGGGCCCAGTGGCTGTATTGCATACTCTCTGCTACGCTGGGTCAATGATTTATCGATTTTTAGTGTCCTACTAAGAATTCTTCATTCGGTCTGGCTGTCTAGTTAGGTAGCTTTATGAACTGGTCAAAGCCGGTCAACGATGTACATATGTGGATCGGGCAGGCCGATTCAAAAGTGTGACTTCATGGGTCGAGCAGGGACGATTCGAAGGTGTAAATCTGTGGATCGGGCAGGACCGATTCGAAGGTGTGATAACGTGGATCGAGCAGGGTCGATCCGAAGGTGTAGTTCTTTGGATTGAGCAGGGTCAATCTGAAGGTTTAATTCCATGGATCGAGCAGGGTCTATCCAAAGGTGCGATTCCATGGATGGAGCAGGGTTGATCCGAAAGTGTAATTTCGTGGATCGAGCAGGGTCGATCTGAAGGTGCGATTTCGTGGATCGAGCAGGGTTGATCCGAAGGTGTAATTCTATGGATCGAGCAGGATCGATCCGATGGTGTGATTCCTTGGATCGAGCAGGGTCAATCCAAAGGTGTAATTCCGTGGATCAAGCAGGGTCAATCCAAAGGTGTAAATTCCGTAGATTGAGCAAGGTCGATCCGAAGGTATAATTCCGTGGATCAAGCAGGGTCGATCCGAAGGTGTAATTTCGTAGATTGAGCAGGGTCAATCCGAAGGTGTAATTCGTGGATCGAGGAGGGTCGATCCGAACATGTAATTCCGTGGATCGAGCAAGGTCAATCCGAATGTGTAATTCTATGGATTGAGCAGGATCAATCCGATGGTGTACGAATAATTTGATCGAGCGAGGTCGATCCGAAGATGTGAATATCTGAATAATGCTTTATTAAGTTCGAGCAGTAAGGTCGAATGTCTAGGAGGAGGTGGATATGCCCACTCATCCCCTTAAAAATAAAAACGAAAAGAAACAAACTTTTAAACGAGTGAGTTCACTTAAAAGTAGTAACGCTTGAGGTGGACTGCATTCCAACTGTTGTTGATATCTTTGCCTTCCGAGGTCTGGAGTTAGTAAGCACCCTTCCCCGCTTCTTTGATTATCTTGTAGGGACTCTCCCAAGTGGGCCCGAGTTTGCCAGAATTGATCTCTCTAGTGTTTTGAAAGATCTTGCGGAGGACCCGACGCGTCCTTGAAAGTTCGATCCCATGACGCTGCGGTTGTAGTGCGGGCGGCTCTTCGGTAGATAGCATTGCGGATGCTGGCCCGCTTACGGAGTTCATCGATGGTGTCCAAGTTCTGGCAGAGATTCTGGTTATTGATTTCCTCGTCTGTCTATTGGAGCCTGGTGGACGACATTGATACTTCGATTGGGATGACCGCTTAAGAACCGTACGTGAGGGAGAAAAGGGTTTCGCATGTTGATGAGCGAGTTGTAGTTCGGTAGGACCAAAGGACTCCTTGTAGTTCTTCTGCCCATGCACCCTTCGCTTTCCGCAATCGCTTTTTCAGGGTCTGCATGATGGTTTTATTTGATGACTTGGCCTGGCCGTTGGACTGGGGGTTGCAGGGGGTGGAGATGCTAAGCTTGATCCCTCACATGTCGCAGAAATCCCTGAAGCCTAAGTTGATAAACTGGGATCCATTGTCAATGATGATTTCCTTTGGTATCCCGAACTTGCAGATGACATGTTTCCATATAAAAGCTTTTTCCTCTCTATCTATGACTTGTGCAAAAGCTTCGGCTTCGATCCACTTGGTGAAGTAATCTGTCATAGCCAACATGAAGACTTGTTGTCCTGGTGCGATCGGTAGTTTCTCAACTATATCCATTCCCCACTTCATGAAGGGCCAAGGTGTGATGATAGAGTGGAGTCGCTTGGGTGGGAGGTGTGAGACATGAGCAAATCTCTGACAACTGTCGTATTTTCTAACATAAGCAGCTGAATCAGTGTGTATGGTTGGCCAGTAGTACCCAGCGGTGATCACCTGGTGTGCAAGGCTGCGTTCCCCAGCATGGTTTCCACATTCACCTTCATGGAATTTGGCGAGAACACGTTTGGCTTCCTCTGGGCTTGTGCACTTGAGATAGGGACCGGAGAATGATTTCCGGAGGAGTTGGCCCTCATAGATGGTGAATCTGGCAGCTCTTGCTCTCAGTTGGCGTGCCTCGCTCTTTTCAGCCGGGAGTTCGTTGTGCTCTAAGTACTTCACTATCAGGGTCATCCAACAGTTGGCTAGCTACATATCCATTGTTTCTTCCATCGACTTGTTTGGTGGTTGCTCCTTCTAGGTGGCTAACCATTACAGGAACAAGAGGGGGATGGATGACTGGGGAGAACATTGGAGTGCTGAGCCAAGGTTGGCAAGGGCGTCAGCGTGAGAGTTCTCCGCTCTTGGGATCTGAGTGATGGAGAACTCTTCGAATTAGGATTGTAGTTCTTTGACCAGGTTCAAGTATGTCGTCATCTTCGAGTAGCGCGCCTAGGTACCTTGCAGCTGGTTGACCACGAGCTTGGAGTCGGACTTCACTTCCAGTCTCTTCGCCCTAATCTCTTTGGCTAGGGAGATTCCAGCGATGAGAGCCTCATATTCGGCTTCGTTGTTTATGCACTTGAACCCGCGCCGTATTGTCCGCTGGATGACATCTCCCTCTGGTGTAGTCAGTACTAAATTGAGTCCACTTCCATTCACGTTACTTGATCCATCCACTGAAAGAGTCCACTTGGAGGGTGACCCGTCGTCCATGCATAATATCTCTTCCTCTGCTGGCATGGTGGTGCTCGGGGTGAAATCAGCAATGAAGTCTGCCAATGCTTGGGACTTAACAGCGGTGCGAGGCTAGTATGATATGTCGGACTCACTAAGCTCCACTGTCCACTATGTGAGTCGGCCTGATAGCTTCGGTTTATGTAGTATCTTCTTGAGTGGGAAGGAGGTGAGGACAACTATGAGGTGGCACTGGAAGTACGGCCTAAGTTTTCTAGAGGCATGAATGAGCACAAGGGCCAATTTCTCCAGTTGACTGTACCGTGTTTCTGCGTCGACGAGTAACTTGCTGACATAGTAGACCGGTAACTGCTTCGCGTCTTCTTCCCGAACTAACACGGCTGAGATTGTTGTCTCTAAGACCGCCAAATAGGTGTAAAGTTTCTCCCCGTCCACCAGTTTGGAAAGGAGCGGAGGGAGGTCAGGCACCTTTTCAGCTATTACAAGGCTTCCTCGCAGGAGGGGGTCTACTCGAACTTGTTGGACTTCTTGAGTGCATGGAAGAAAAGGTGGCACTTGTCGGTGGATCTGGGATGAATCAGCTCAAGGTGGCTACCCGTCCTGCCAGGCGTTGGACGTCTTTTATGCAAGCTGGAGATGGTATACTAAGGACCGCTCTAATCTAGTCAAGGTTGGCTTCTATCCCACACTGAGTTATCATGTAGCCCAAGAATTTACCCGATGAGATGCCAAATGAACACTTGGCTGGATTCAACTTCATGTTATATTTCCTTAGGACAGTGAACGCCTGGCTGAGGTGGTCAAGATGCTGGTCGGCTATCAGGGACTTAACCAGCATGTCGTCGATGTAAACCTCCATAGTATCCCCGAGGTGTTCGGCAAACATCCTGTTAACTAGCCATTGATAGGTAGCCCTGACGTTCTTCAGACCGAATGGCATCACTTTGTAGCAGTAGGTTCCCCCTCTGTGATGAAGGCTATCTTTTCTTGATCGTCCGGGTGCATCAAGATTTGGTTGTAACTTGAGAAAGCGTCTATGAAACTAAGAAGCTCGTGGCCTGCAGTTACATCAACCATCGTGTCGATATGCAGGAACGGGAAGGAATCTTTAAGGCACGCTTTGTTTAAGTCTGTGAAATCGATGCAGACTCTCCACTTTCCGTTCTTTTTCTTTACCACCATGACATTTGCCAGCCATTCGGGGTAGTGGACTTCTCTGATCATACCGTTACTCAATAGCTTTTCAACCTCCTCATTAATGATCCGGTTGCGCTCTGGTGTGAATTTCGTTCTCCTTTGCTTCATTGGTTGGTGATCTGGATCTACTTTGAGATGGTGGAGCATGGCCTCTGGACTTATTCCCGTCATATCGACGTGGGACCAGGCAAAACAGTCTTCGTTCTGTCTGAGGAATTCTATCAGCTTTTCTCTTGTTTTGGGCCCTAGACGGGAACCTATCTGTGTCTTTCTCTTAGGATCATCCGGGTGTATCTGTACTTCATCCAACTCTTCCATTGATGGTTGATCTGGCTCGGTCGGAAGGGTTGGATGAGACTGTATTTGCTATGAAGCGTTACCCTTGCCCTTGAAGGCGTTCTTGTAACAATCTCTGGAAGCTTTTGGGTTGCCCTTGATTTCTCGTACTCCCCATTTGGTAGAAAGTGGATGAGACTGCTCGCATGTCGTGGATCCAAGGTTGACCCAAGATGACATTGTAGGGTGAAGGGGCATTTATCACCAGAAAGATTGTCTGTCTATTTACTCCACTAGCATAGATAGGAAGGACGATCTCTCCAATGGTGTACTTCTGCTCAGAACTAAAACCAACTAGTAGGGTCGGCTTTCTATTGATGTTTTCTTCTTCCAAACCTATAGCTTTCACTGCTGCAAGGAACAAAATGTTCGTCGATGACCCTCTGTCTATGAACACCCTCTTCACAAGGATATTGGCGATCTGGAGAGAGACAACTAGTGCATCATGATGAGGGGCGGCCTAGGTGATCGGCTCATCGTCTTGGCCTTGAATTACAGATGGGAGTGTGGCAGAAAGCGGGCATTGGATTAGTGTATCTCATGGTGGCTGCTAGCCCTAGCGTATCGTTTGGCTGATGAATAACTGACCCCGCTGATTTCTAACCCCCCGAAGATGAGTGAGCAAAAGCCTTTTGGTATGGGCTCTCGCGGGGGTGGAGAAGTTTCTTTACTACTTTTCTGGCTAAAGGTGTGCTTTCCTTTATCGGTCAGCAGATCTTGGAGATGTCTCCTCTTCAATAGAGCGACAACCTCCAAATGCAAGGCAATGCAATCAAGGGTGTTATGTCCATGGTCGCCGTGAAACTCACACCACTTGGTTGTGTCTCTTCTTGCTTCGGCATTGAACTTGCCTGGCCACCTAACATTGGATCCCATTCCTTTCATGATCGCCACCATTTGGGCTGGTTCGACGTTTAGGTTGTAGTCTGGTATCTTGTATCGGCTTGGTGATCTGTCTGTTATCTGTTTTGGGTGGCTGATGGTCATATTATGGCTAGCGGTCATATGGTTTCCTGACTTTGTTCAAATGACGCGCTGGGGGTTGGTAGCGGGTTTAGGTCGGTCTGGCATCTGGCCTCCTATCAGCCCACCTCAGGTCATACCTGGCGTGGATTACTCGATTCATCTCATCTTCTTCCTACCTTATTTGTATCACCGCTCTGGCCAAGGCGTCCTCTATTGTTGTGCAACCAAGCTTCATCAATTCTTTGTACAATTCCCCATCCGGGAGAGGCCTTTCCTGAATGCATCTACAGTTGTCTCGGGGTTGCAAACAGGAATGGAAATTTTCTCCTTATTGAATCTGCTAACTTACTCTCTCAGTGGCTCTCCCATTTTCTGGTATACTCTGTATAGATCAGCTGACAATTTCTCGAGCTTCTTACTACTAGCGAACTGCTCCACAAAGGTGTTAGTGAGTTGTGCAAATGAGTCAATGGAACCGTTTGGGAGATTTGTGTACCAACTGAAGTGCTGGGCTGGCTAAGCTTGAACCAAAACTCTTACACATCTAGGCTTCCCTCAGCGAGCGGGGTATGGAGATAGTGAACATCCATTGTTTATATGAGGCTATGTGATCGTCTGGGTCGGTTGTGCCGTCATAGGGCTTTATGCTGGGAATAGTAAATTTGTGGGGCATGTCGGCTAGGGCGATTGCATCCGTAAAGGGCGAGTCAGCATAGTAGTGAGGCCTGCTCTTCTTGGTGGGGATCGGCATTCCTGGTATTCGCCTCATTACCGCCTCCAAATCAACCAATCTCTTAGCCAGTATTTGTTCCATAGGAGAGGGGGATACCACTAGGTCATCCCGTTTGATCGGTTCTGCCATTGCATTCGCGCTCGGTATATTTTGTTGAGTCATTCCCCTTGGTGTAGCTTGGTGGATCACCCCTTCATGTAAATCTTGGTAGCCTAGATCGCCATTCATTCCCTCTGGTGGGATGACTCCCATTGTAACTGATTGAGTGTTTCGTCCTACATGGATGGTCAGGGGGGTTGTTTGGTATTCGTTCGGCCCGCTAGGATGGATGGATGGATTCTAGTGGTATACTTAGGTTTGGACGGCCGTTCAACTGGCGAGGGTGAGCCAAGCCAAATGGTGTTTATGTAGGGATGGACTGAAGGTTAAGTGGAATGGCAAGGATGGGTGGGTCTTGCTGGAACGGGTTTTCTGCTGCTTGGGCATCTTGGTCTCGAGGTTGTGATGGATCGGTTGAGCAGGGTTCTGTCGGCAGATTTATTCCTCCTTGAGTTAGGACCGAGTCGTCTCCCACTAATGAATTCAGTTGACGTGACCTTTTATCTGAAGCTCCGGGCTCGTGCTCTGGGGTTTGGAGAGGTTGCATAGATGGAATCGAGACGCGGAACTGATTTGGTGGTACCTAAGAAGGCAGAAGGTCGAGGTCATAAAACTGACTTACCTTTTCTTTCAGAGACTGGTTCTCAACCCTGATAGAGGCGTTTTCAGTCTAGATGGCAGTGTTCTCAACTTCCAATGCGGCTACCTGGTTTGAGTTTTGTTTCATGAGGGTGGTCAAAGCCTCCAGTTTGGCCTCGAGGCCGGGGTTTGCATCGTCAGAATTGTTAGCCATGGAAAGTTCCCCTACGTAGCAAGGTTCGTTGAGCTGGATGATTGCTAGAGGCCCCACGGTGGGCGCCAAACTGTAGACGTAAAAATCTACTAGTATGGAAGGAGGGAATGATCCTGTGAGGTTGAGGCCACTAGCAATCTGGTGTACCTGCACACGTAAAGAAACATGCGTGAAGCGACGAAAAACATCGGGGTGGTGTTTGCTGTAGGCACTCTGACGCTCAAGTCAGCAAGGCTGAAAGAGGTTAATATAGTGAGGGCTAGGGAGTAGAGGGGTTACCACAAGTCTAGTCAGAGACTGTGACTACGGCGGTGATATGAAGCTCTCAAGTAAGAACTTCGGGTGTGAAGGTGTAATGTCTTGTGTCTTGTGAGAGGGCTGGCCTCTGTTTATATAGTGACTGTCTGGTCTCCCGATCCTAGTAGGAGTAGGAGTCCGAGTGTAACTCTGATGCAAACCCTAGAAAAGTTAGGGCGATGGTGAGCTGTCTTACCTGCGTCTGAATAGAAAGGTGATCTGAACAGGAAAATCACTTTAAGTAGGAAAGTGACCAGGAACAGGAGAGTGACTTCCAATAAGAGATTGAACAGGAACAGGAAAATGATCAGTGGGGCCGTGGGCTCTGAACTCGCTTATAGGTAGGGCTGTGCAAAAAAATCCAATATCCGATATCCGATCCTAATCCGCTCCGCTCCGCTCTGGAAAATTCGGATATCCGAAAATTTGGATCGGATACGGATCGGAATTTAGCAAAATCTGAATATTCGGATCGGATACCGGATCAGGATTATAAAAAAATCGGATATCCGTATCCGTATCCGATCCGGATTTTGCTAAACTACGTCGTTTTGGGTTTTCAAAATTAAATTCACCCCCTAACACTACTAACACAGTAACACACTAACACTAAGTCACTAAGTCACTACTCACTTACTCAATACTACACTACTACTCACTAAGACACTAACAGACGTCTCCAACGAAAAATACAACTCTCACAGTCTTACTACTCTGACTCTCTGTCTCTGTGTCGAACAACCTAACACGAACCCTAAAGCAAGAAAGGGCACCCGTATCTCTCTCGCTCGACTCGAACACGAACACGCAGTCTCGCACTCTCGCTCACGCACAGTCGTCAATCGTCATCGTCAATCGCACAGCCTCTCAGTCTCTCACAGTCGTCATCGTCAGTCGCATAGCCTCTCAGTCTCTCAGTCATCATGTCACTCGCGTCGCGACCTCTCAGTCTCTCAGGTCGTCATCGTCGGAGTCGCACGACACGACCTCTCGATCTCTCGACGACGATCGCGTCATGCTCTGTCATCTCAATCTCTCACTGTCTCTCTCGCTCAAAGCCCACAAATACGCACGCCTTTAAGCCTTTCACTCTCGACAGAATCAGTGAATCACCATTCACCAGATCTCATCTCAATCGATTGAAGCCCCAAATCGATTGTTGTCACACCGTAATAGCCTAGTGAGATTTTATTCAATACTTTCTAGTTGCAATGTTATTATATCGTAGAATAGTGGGTACTGAGTTGAAGCAAGTGTTTTTTGAAGTCACCAAATATGTTTTTGTATTGGTTGTCTAGTTGATTGAAAGGAAACGAAGAGGAAACAGTGACTGTTTTGTTTAGTATTCAAAAGTTTGCACTATTTTATCAAACTGGGAATGGTGAGTGAATTTAATATTTTAAAATTTATGTGTAGAGTTCCTAACGTGGATTGGAAGATATAATTCTGATAACAATACATGCCATTTTCTATTTCTTGTCAAAAGTCAAAACCATATCTGTTTCAGGATGAATAACTGAAAAATGGTCTATGATCTAATGGCTAATGTAGAAGGATTATGTTTAACAAACCTTTAAATTTATGAAATTCTGATTTCCACTATGGTCTATGTAAGAGAATTGTATGTTGAATGCTATGGTGGTGAGGTTTCCAGATTGTATGTTTGAAAACCTTGAAAGTATATGGGATTAGAAGTTTGATGATGTGAGAGGAGTATGTATTGAATGGTATACTGAGGAGGTTGATGGATCTCCCTGGAATTGAATTTATAATTAGTACTTTAGTAGATGGTTGTTGGCAGACTTGGATACTAGTTGCAATGTTGAAGGATTATGTTCATGCATTTCCAAGAATTTTAGTTCCATTCGTAACCCATATTTGATATTTGTTTAATTCTTTTGTTAAATGGGAATTTCAACAAACTTGGAAGAGTAATTCATACCTTATTTTCAAACTGTACTACAGTGAATTATTGTTGTTATTTTTCATTGTTTGACATAATATTTTTCCTTTTGTGCAATGATGAATTGGAGCACCTTCACCTTGGTCTTTCTAGTTTCTACGTGGGGTGGCAACTGGCATTTGGCAAGGGACAAGACTTGATGGTCCCTTGAGCAACTGAATTCGAGTGATTGGACTCAAACAACTGGATTTTCTCTTGCTGTCTTTTTGATGTAAACGGCTAAATGCCACAGAGCATTTCGATTGCGGTCGCTTAGTGCAATAGTGCTTATGTTTGTACTTTGTAGTAGTTTATACTTTATACTTTATAGTTCATTGAAACTGTTTGCATCTTAGATTATTATTATTGTTCACTTTGATGTTGTTCTTATGAAATGTGACACATTCTAATTGCTTATGTTTGTAGTTCATTGAACGCCCAATGAAATGAAGGATTGAATTATTTGGTTTTAAATTTTAATAAGGAAATCTTAAAATTCGGATAAAATTCGGATATCCGATTATCCGATCCGAATAATCAGATATCCGGATAACCGGATATCCACATAATTCGGATCGGATCAAAAAATGTCCTATTCGGATCGGATATCCGGATTTGCACAGCCCTACCTATAGGCCCATGAAGTGACCTAGAACTGGGAGACGCGTGCCTAGATGCTTTGGGCCAGCCTTATCTCATATCAAATGGGATTAATCTGGCTTGGGCCTCTCTAGGACTGGGCCTGGCCTTCTCTTCGCTGGTGGTCCTGTTTTCCTATTTGCGCCAAGGACGATTTTTTGCCCTAACAGTTACAAGAAATCAGGCTAAGGTTCAACTACAATTAAAGTAGTAGTCGCCGTTGATGCTCCAACCATCGTCAAACTACTCAGGGATCGGCTTATAGAATTGTGGAAAGATTCAGACTAAAGCCATTTTATGATATTCAAGTCTGTTCTTGAGTATGAACCCTGCCATTGATTTTTCCAATTTAGGACCACCCCATGTGAATCAATTGAGCAAAGTGATGGTACAGAGCTATTGAGATTGAGTTGAATTCACATCATTACTTATTGATTGCAATAAAAACTATACTACACGTAATTTTTTTTTGTGTAAAATCATTTACCAATAACGTAACAATTTGAACAAAACTAGTTTGAATTGAAGTATAACAAAGTAGCAGCATAAATGCATAAAGGGGAAAAAGTTTCCAAGTTCAACATATAAAGAGGAGTGTTAACAACAATTGCGAGTGCAAAAATTGCTCATCTTCGTTTTGACATATGTCTCATTGCATGAAAATTATATCAAATTATAACCGAACATGTATTTAAGTGAAGGGTCAACGCCCTCACGAGGGGCGTTATCACCTGGCGTGTATAAATATATAATGTTATTAATCCAAATTTTCATTTGAAGTCTAAACAAACAGAGTTTTTTTAACTTCTTAAATGATATGAACCTATAAACGATGGTTATACATCATTAATAACAGTGTTGTCTTTCTCGATTTTTAAATTGTGGTTTTGAGAGTTGAGAACGATATTTCAAAGTTCATTGATCGATGAATCATAAATTTGCACCATAAAGCTCACGAGGGTTACTAGACCTTAGAGATGCTGTCAGAAAATCATGGAGTTTATGCATGTGGGAAACTATGATAGCCGACCTAAGCGGAACCAATCAACACAATGATCGGTCTAAAAATGGTCAAGGCCCTCCTTTTATCCTACACACACGTACACCCACATAGATTCTAACATCATCTAAAAGGGCTAGTGAATATTAAACAACCGCATAAATAGAGAATATGAATATAAATGAAGAACATGTACATTGATGGGAATGCAAAATGTCATATTTAACCCCCTTAATGCTTAGTCTTTTATATGTATTTGTTTCCTAATTGTACTCATTATTACTTTATTTTGGTTTAGGAAGCAAATGGAGGTGTTAATTGAAAAACGGAATTAATTAGGGGAATTCGGACAGTTTCGCCACTGCTTCGTATTCTGGGCATAATTCTCTCATCCGAGCTCCGATTGAGATGATTCAAAATGATGTGGAACGCTAAGAAAGAGATCTACAACTTTTATGTTTTGAGTTTTTAGAGATACTGGCTGAATAAAGTTTGTAATCGAGCTTGAAGTTGACGCACCTGCTTTGCCGACGTCCTGGAGCGTTCTGACTTGTTATGCAAGTCAGTCTATTATTGCACGTTTTGAAGACATACATGCTGCAAGAAAATTATAGCTGGAAACACCACCTTCCTATTTTATTAGGACTCTATTTTATTTTATTTCCAATTAGAATTAAATTAGGATTAATGTTATTTTAGGATAGGAGAATATTTCTTTTAGGAGATTGAGTGGGATTTGAATTCTTAAATTAGATTTTAAAAGGGAGATCATAGTAGGTTTTGGGGGACCACGCCTCTCTCTTCCCTTCTCTGGAATTTTGCTTTCTTTTTGAGTTTTTGGTTGATGGCCATGAGCGGCTAGAACTTTTGTAACTTGGTCGAAGGAAACGGAAACCTCGGAATCAAATAAACTGTGAGATCTTTCTGTTTTTAGTGTTAAATTCATGTTTGAGTATTGAATGTTATTCTGTGCATATTTTCATGATTGATGCATTTAATTACTAGGAGGCCTACTAGTGTATTATTTGTTGAAATCTACTGCTAAGTTTGATATCAAATCCGTAATTGTTTGATTCCTCCAACTTGTGAAGCAGTTAGGGTTAGTAATTTGCTGCGTCAGGAATTAGTAACCTTACGAAGAACATTCAACTAAATTAAATACAACCGCTTGTGTTTGTGTTGTTTAGCTTCATCGATCTCTCTAATTCTTAAGGCTGCCACTAGATTAAATCTTGAGCGTTTGTCTAGGGTTGTTTAGGGGTAAGATTAATTAGGATCGCTTGTTTCCTGATTAATTACAATTAAGGAGAGATAGGAAATTAGTTCCAACGGTGAATATTCAATGTGTGAATTGATTATCTTTGCATCAATGATCAGTTGTAAGATTCCGATGGTGGATGTTGACAGAGACCAAGTTCGTTATTTTGATTGAATTCGAATTAAATTGTTTTTGTTTTTGCTGAGATTGTTTTCTGTTTTTACACAAACCCCCCAGCTTTTTCACATCAAAGAAAATTCGGCTAGACACTCTTCGTGGGATCGACCCTTGCTTACCTTATTTACAGTTCAGTAGTTAGGTTCGGAAGGTTTTAATTCTGGGTGCCTACGACAGCACACCATACATAAATAAAGAACAAGAACATAAATAAAAACATAAATATCAAACATGTTAAAGAACATAAATTAAAACATATATGGAATCTTTTGCTATCTATAACATTTTCAGAGTATTACAACACCCTTGAGGTTGAGGGAAACTTAGAAATATGAAAGAAACATGGAAGGATGTAAGTGAAGATGTGTAGAGAAAGTATGGAAGTGTAGAGAAAATATGGAAGAGAAGAGTGAGAGAAACAAAAGTGTTTGCAAAGTTTTTTACAACAAAGTTCCTCCTCCTCCCGGGAAGGGAAAAACCTTTATTTATAGATACAAAGGAGACAAGCCCTCATAAATGAGGCATTAAAGACAAGACTAACTTTTTTGACTTTGGGATTTTTTTTTTTTTTTTTTTTTTACAACAAAGTCTTAAGTAAATCATTTCATAATTTACTATTAATCATGTGACAATTTGGTAGAACAAGATTCCACGTGGCATAATATAATTGGTGATAAAAGAGGTTACCATGGTCTTCCTCACATTAGATTAGCCTTGTGTAAGACTCACTTCTGCCCTTTCCACTGAGAGTTGAAACCGCGGGTCTTTGGTTCGCCACTTGGACTTGAAAGCTCTCCGCCTTGTCGCCGGTCACTGATCTTCCCGGCGCTTTATTGCGTCTGGTCTTCATTCTCTTCGATTAGAAATTTATTTGAGTATTTCATTAATTTTATGTCATTTCTGATCAGAATTTGAATTCGCAGGTTTAAATTAAACTTAATTTGATAATTACATTATGCATTATAGTAAGAATTCTGATGGACTAGCATTTTGAAATGTTCATATATGGATATTTGATTTGAAAGTTTCCGATAATTAAAAATATAATGATAATTCTGAATTGGACTGGCATTTTGTTCTAAGTTTCAGGTCTTATCTCAAGTTTGTAATTGATTTCTATAGGATTCATTGTTCACATATTTGCTTTTACTTCTTCGAGTTTGATAATGATTTTCAGAGTGATTGATTTTTGGTTTTTTGGCGTGCCATTTCATCCAATGTAGCCATGTTTGAATTTACATGTAAGGTTTTGTTCATGTTTTCTGATGTATGATTTTGGTCAATTATGTAGTGATAATTAAAAATATAATGATAATTCTGAATTGGACTGGCATTTTGTTCTAAGTTTCAGGTCTTATCTCAAGTTTGTAATTGATTTCTATAGGATTCATTGTTCACATATTTGCTTTTACTTCTTCGAGTTTGATAATGATTTTCAGAGTGATTGATTTTTGGTTTTTTGGCGTGCCATTTCATCCAATGTAGCCATGTTTGAATTTACATGTAAGGTTTTGTTCATGTTTTCTGATGTATGATTTTGGTCAATTATGTAGTGAAGTTTTACTGAAACTTGGACTTTTTTTGTTTGACTTCAGAGAAACTGCCGTGTGGCTGTTTTAGCTGGACACGATGGACCAGGTCGAGGGGAAAAGCAGTTATTGTTTAGGTTATAGTTGTAGCTGTTTTGTAATCTATGTGTTATCTTGAACTGATTGTAATGTTGCTGAATTGCTAGTATGAGAAAGTTGAGAAGATTGGTGAAGGAAATTATGGTGTTGTGTACAAAGCTCGTGACCTCATCACCAATGAAATAATAGCATTGAATTAAATCCGTTTAGAGCAGGAGGATGAGGGTGTGCCTAGTACTGCTATTAGAGAAATTTCCCTCTTGAAAGAAATGCAGCATGGGAACATTGTTAGGTATGTATTCTACTCATCTAGTTGATTGTGTGTCCAATAGATTGTGTGTATTCTCACACATTACGGGATGTGGAATAATACATGGTGACCCTAAATTGTGCTTTGTTTCATAGAAGACGAAAAGAAATGGGTAACCCTATATAAGACAAACTTGACTTTTAATTGGTGGTTTTTTAGTCATAGGTTGCAGGATGTAGTACACAGTGAGAATCGGTTTAATTTTTTTGAGTATCTAGACTTGGATTTGAAGAAGAACATGGATTCATGCCCAGATTTTGCAAAGGACCCACGTTTAGTAAAAGTGAGTGATATAATTCTGCTATCTGGTCTTATCCCCCCCAAAAAAAGAAAAGAAAAGAAGAGGAAAAGAGAGTAAATTTTGCTCTCTGGAGTTTCATGCATTTTCTGCTTGAGGATTTGGGTATTTCATCAATAGGTTGGGAATTTGAACTATCTAATTCAGAATATCCTAATGCTTTAAGGAATTTAATTAGTTAATAGTGCTTTTGATTTGTTGCTTTCTCATAAATGTAAGTTCTACACATTATCCACAAAAGTTGTGCCCTCTGTCCACAAGAGGCCATGAATTCACCAGTTACATATACTTGGTTCATTTTATTTTCTCTATTCATAATTTGCAAGTTTATCAAGAAGAATTACAATGCTGTAGGATTAGATGTATACTGATATTATCTCTTCCCAATAATCATTCTATATGTGTTATTACGGTTAGCGGTCCCTTATCTACTAGTTAGCTCACAATGATGGATCTTAATTTACTTTGCCTGGTACAATTAATATTGATTATATATCATCACTGCAGACGTTCCTTTATCAAATTCTTCGTGGCTTTGCGTATTGCCATTCTCACAGGGTTCTTCATTGAGATTTGAAACCACAAAATTTGTTACAGAACAACTGAGTTGGTGAGCGGGAGGGAGAGAGGGCGAGGCAGTAGCTTTTGTGTCAAAGAGCTTTAGGGAGTAGGGACAAGTATTTTAGAAGCCACCGTAGTGTTCATCATGAAGTCCCAAAGGACCACCAACCAAATCACTGTAATAGTAAAATTTGACAACTATTTGGCAGATTTAATTTACTTAGCAAAAGTAAAATGTGACTTGGCTCATTAGAAGTGCCATAATTTAAAAGAAGAAAATGCCAGAAAATGGGTTTACCATCAATCCGGCAACCAATTCCTTCAACTTAAACACTAGCCTCTGGATTCCTGGTTGTGCAAATGTGTAATGATCTTGCATACCATCAAGCAATTTTGAGAGGCACCAATTGCAGTCAGCCTCTATTTCACAGATTTTTTCTGGTGGTAGATCTGAGATTGACCGATCATCCGCACTCCCTTCCAAATATTCCGAAAGGAAAACAAGAAGAAAGGGGGTAACAAGATCATTTATCCCCTGAACATACCTACTCGCAGGATGCCGAATAGCCCTGGAAAGAAAATAGAATTTGTACACATGACAAAATGTTCTGATCTACCAATAAAATGGTGTAAGGAAACAGCAAGTGAAAAAAAAATTCCGACTAAATTATTCAGAATTAGAATTACCAATAACAAAAATCAGGAAGGCTATTAAGCAAATAAGAATTGGAATGCACATAATCTGGAAATTAAGCAGAATTATGGAAGGAGTTCTCAGGTGACTGTAATATGTGTTCGCATAACTAACCACTGCAGAGAAAGGTGATCCATCTAGCAGTTGTTAGATGACAAATAAGAGCCAGAACCATGTTTAAAAGCTAGTCTAATAGTTGACTCTACCAAACTTTTAAGTTCAATTTGCTCATCCTAAATTCAATGCCGGATTTGATTTCAGAAAAGTAGATCACATTGAGCCATATAATGTTGAACACCTACTATCAATTCACTTGTCACAACTGCTAGCGCGATGACACTAGTCTACACACATGTCAAGGTAAAGCAATAAGAAAAAACCATTAAAATCTAGTGTTAATGTTTTTGTCACCTTATGATCTTATTTTGAGTACTGCACAATATTTTCCTCATCTGCCAATGTGACAACTCTCTCTAAAGGTGAACACCTTCATAAAGTGTGAATAGTTTTGAGTCTATGTGATCACAATGCTTTTGATAGATATTTTTTTCAATTATGCATTACGCATCCGTTTTGCTTTTTGGATAATATTATTCCTTGTTGATATTCTATTATGTACTTTTCCACTTGTCCACCTTTTATTTGGTGTGTAAGAAATGTTGTTTTGCTTTGTTTGTGGTCCCAAAGATTCTTTTCTAAAAAGCAAAACACAAAAGTTTTACGTTAACTTTTTTGTCCCCCACCCTTGATGCCTTGTTCTCTATATATTCATACTTTTCTGGTGTTTGATTAAGAAATCTAATTGCCTCTGATTCATCATTGAATATCCTCTGAGGATTTTTATTCGTTCAAGGTTTCTTCTATGCTTTGGTAGGCTTAAAATTACCCCCTCTTCACTTGTTCTTGTGTGATGACTTTGGAACTTAATTCTATGTTGATGCTTGGACGTGTGTAAGCTATTGCTCCGAAGTTGATCCTTCGTTGTTGAAACTTGAGAGGAGCTCAAGTGCAACCTGGTGGTCTCGTGTGTGAAGTTTGCTATAGTAGTTTGAAGTTCAACCAAAGAAGATAGAGTTGTCATGTAGAAAACAGGGAGTGTTTTTGCAACTTTGGTTATCTTGCTTTGTATTTGAACTCATAAGTTTACATAGTGAATTTGCTTTTTTTGGACTTGGTCCTATGGATGTAGGCATGTTGCCGAACCATGTAAAAATGAGTGTGTTCTTTTCTTGCTTTAATGGATGTTTCATTTATGCCTTGAACAACTTTTATGCACAATATGAATAAGCAACCTATTCCGCATAAGTTTTAATCACTTGGTAAAATTAAAACTCTCATTTAGGATTCAATTGATTGAATATTAAATAGAAAGTGAGAAGCTCTTCCTTCTGCATTCAGCTCAACTTCAAGCTACTTCAATCATTAAAACACTCTCTCACTTGCACAGATTTCATCATATAAAAGATATGGGTAATTGGGGCTACAACTACAAGGGTAAGAATATTGTCTAACCATGCGTTCTAAGGATATCTGAACTTGTGCTTGCTGAAAGAAAGTAACACCAGGCACGGTTCTTGGACAATCAACATCAATCTTACAAGAAAATAAAGATAACTGTCAAGGTCATGTAGAAAGTTAAACAAAAAGATCAAGATTGATATGCAGTTTCTGTCAAAATACTTGGCCAAGCATGTTGATTTCATGATAAAAAAAAAAATTCTTTTAACATAACCCCTGAACATTCTTGAGGGTTTGGTTGAATCTGGAATCTAGGGTTCAGAGAGAAATGGTTTCTCTTTCAGGATGATTTTGATTTTGAATTTGTTGTTGTTCTTCTTCTTTAGTGGTGTTGCTGTTTTGGTTATTAATGTTCATGCTTACTGTTGCGGTGTAAAGGCCATGTTTTTTTTTTTAGAAATGGTCATGCCTGTCTCAATTTCTCATCATCCTATAATCAAACTGACGTTACCACATAAACAGTTAAGTCAGTTGAGATGTCAACAATATAAATACCTTCAATGTTGTCTGATGTCTCGCCTGAACGTGACAAAATCTTTAATAAGTTTTCCTCATAGTCTTTCAATAAATTTCTATTTCATCAAACAATATCATTATCTCTTGAAACTGCTGCAAATAGTAACTATTAAAGGGAAAACAAAAAGGCCCGAATTGAGCAGAACCAGTTTTAATTGAAGTATAACAAAATAGCAAGCATATACAAAAGGGGAAAAAACAGGAACATAAGCCAAATCATTCTAGCTAAAGTATTCTGAGAAATTTAGCAACAGATTTCATCACTCTGTTTCAATCAATCTAAGCACAGTAACTTTTGCTTCAAAGATGCAAGTGTCATCCACCAAAAAACCCTGTTTTGGATCCTTGAGTTTATGCAACGATAAGAACCTTCTAGAACCCCAATTCAGGGGTAAAGCGAAACAAATGACCTTTTACCCTGCGGGAAGGAAAAAAAAAAAAAAAGAACAGATAAGTGACTTTATAATCCTTCTGACCATAAGAACCAAGGCAAGAGATTAAGGCACTAATGCAATCTTTATATTGAAAATTCTCCCATCCCTGAAACTTTTAACATACGGACCAAAGTTGAGAGCCTAATTGCTTACTTTTGATTGTACAGTTTGTGAAGTGAGCGTCTAGATCTCACTTTTTGTCCGCATATTAAAAATTTCAAAAAGTCCGCATTCAAAAATGAATAATCTTTGTATTGCATTCAAAAGATTCCTATATGCCACTTCAATGTGCAATCTTTAGTATTCATTTGACACCATTTCTCTCTTCACCAAAAAGACTTGTAATATCAAAAACTCTAAACACTAAATCTAAACTCTTGACTTGCAACCAAAACAGTTAAAGCTTGATTAATCAAATTTCATATTTTTTTTCTTAACAATAAAGAACTTTTTGGTAAAACTATATTGTCATGAACTCTAATTGAAGAAGTTGTATGGTAAGAATTCTTAATCTCACTTGTAAATTCAATGTGCAGAATGAATTTCACAAACAATTTAGATGTGCCATCAGGGATACTTGACTTGGGCAGAGATAGAAAAATTGAAATACTGTTGCCCTTGGCTTCTGCATTTCCATAGGGAAGAACAAAATTTTCCTGCATTATAATTAAAAATTAATCAAACTCAGGAAGTGGTTCATATGGCAAAGAGAAAGAAAAACCATTCCATATCAAAAGTGTATATGTACCAGTTGTAGTCTCCAAATGGTATAGACTCATAACTTTCCTCGAGTAAATTTGAAAATTTATTGATTTTCCAAAGATGGTAACATGTAGCAAGTTTTTTTATTATTGATAAGCACTCCCCTTTTGAAACACAATCGACAACAAAAACCTCAGCACCAAAAACACAAGTATCATCAATAAGGTATCCCTTTAGAGGGTGATGAAATGATTTCATGTCTATGCATTTGGTGATACCCCATTTGGTCTTCATTGTGTGGTATCGCCTTACCCTACCATCTACATCACAAACATTAATGTAGCTATAATTATGAAAGCATAACAAGTTGTAAATTTATCAACGGTATTGCCATATGGTTGACCCGTTTATATCAATATAGACAACATAATAATATGACTTCGATTGTATAGCAAATGAAAAATGAGAAAGATGATTTTAGCTAGTTTGCCCCCACATTTTTCTCAAGACCTTGAAAGGGTTCCAAAAACTATACCAGAAAAAGAAATGGACCCTCAAGCTATAAACGAAAAGAAACCCTAATCCTTCCCTGATGAAGCCATAGAAACTTCCCAATTTCAATGAATAAAAAGACTTCCTTAAACTTCGAGGACATAAATTCCTAAGAGATATCCAAAACTTTATTTTATCCCACCAAGAGAAAACCTCCCTTTTCCACAAATATCCCTTTTTTTTTAAAGCACAATACTTAAAAACCACACTCTTATAATCTCTAAGCAGTTAGCAGACTTTGCGCTAGCATTTTAAGATGTAAGATGTTGCAATCTTACAATCTGTAAATACAGTTAGGGCCACCCAGAATTTTCGGTATATAAGCATTGACATGGCACAAACAAGAATGGCACATTATGTGATTATAATTTTATATTGTCAAGGACATTACCTTGGAGACTATCATACTTGTCCTCAAACTGATTATAGATTAAAAAATTGAAAATCACATTGACTTCCCATCCTGCAGGGAGAAAACTTGTCTCTATCAATTCCAGGTAAATGGAGATATGATTTTCCCTGTTTTTTCTAGTCACCGTTTAGGTAGATATGCAATGTCCTGTAAAACCAGATACCAATTGTAAAGTGAAAGAAAGGAAGAACTATATTATAATTCTACACTAAAATGGGCCGATATCCTGAAACTTGACAAATGGTCAAAAACAAAAGGTTGTTTACTATCTATGTTAGGGTCATATTATGCAAGCTAAATAAAACAAAAAAAATTTGTATTCACTTCACATGTTTTATAAGATAATCATAAATGAGATATGTAAATAATGTTCACATCTCTAAATGTAAGAAGCTATGGTAAAAATAAATTACCATTTGAAACCCACTGCTTCAAATTGGCTTGTTTTGTATATCTCAGTTGAAGCTTTTAACAACGAGAAGGACTTGATTTTGAACAAGTAATGACTAGGCAGAGCACTTTTTCCTGAAAGAGGATCAAATACGGGGCACAACAACAACAAAGTAGTTATATTTTTACATCTCTTACATTATGCTTTTATAATAAACTCCAGAAAATTCCCTCAAGAGGAAGTATGTAGTTCAACTTATGAAAGTTAGTGAAAAACTTTAATGAAATATTTTCACTTCCCATTCAAACACCGTTTAGCAACCCAGTTCAACCTTTTCGATCCCTTTGACTCACTCGATTCAACTTGCTCTTCCCTCCTTTGCCGCCATGCCCACAACATAAGGGTCCTCCTCTGCGTGGACCCCACACCCGTCTCCTCCGACCTCCTGTCTCTCCTTCTAGCCTTGGAACTCATTGTGGGATCCACGGTCGACGTTGATCACATCAACCTCCCCGAATGCGGGCGATGTGGCATTACTGTTACTAATGTTGGCGTTGCATTCTCTGAGGATGTCGCTGACTTAGCGGTTGGCCTCTTGATTGATGTTTTACGAAAAATTTCTCTGGTGACCGCTTCCTTGAGCCTCCTCCCCGGGCTAAAACCGGTGATTACGCACTGGGCTCTAAGGTTTAACCTTACTCACAATTGGGTCGGAATTTCATTGAATTTCTTGGATTTTTGTTGCAATTAAGGTTTAACCCTGTTGGATTTACCTAATGAATTCATGCTTTTTTGTGCATTCTTTTCTACTGGAACTGGGATTTCGCATGCTATGCTATGTTTTAGTTCAGAGTAACAATGTTTTAGTTTTACATAAGAGATTTTCATATACCAATATATATAATATATTTTACTGAAACAATGTTGCTTTTAATCTAGAATTTGATACGAATAATTTGCTTCTCAATAGGCATGATTTATTGATTATGAATTTATGGTTTCAGATAGGAGGAAAGCGAGTTGGGGTGGTGGGGATGGGAAAGATTGGCTCTGAAGTTGTAAAAAGACTTCAGGCCTTTGGTTGCATCATTTCTTACAACTCCAAAAGGAAGAAATCAGCTATCCCATTCCCTTATTACCCAGATGTCTATGAGCTTGTAGTGAACAGTGATGTGCTTGTTGTTTGTTGTGCACTTACAGAAGAAACTCACCATATAATCAACAAGGATGTAATGACAGCTTTGGGAAAGGAAGGAGTGATAATTAACGTTGGACGTGGGGCGCTTATTGATGAAAAGGAAATGGTGAAGCTTTTGGTACGTGGTGAGATTGGTGGTGTTGGTCTTGATGTGTTTGAAAATGAACCTCATGTGCCAAAAGAGCTATTTCAATTGGATAATATTGTGTTGTCTCCCCATTGCGCAGTTGCTACTCCAGAATGCTTTGATGCATTGGAGGAGTTGATTGTGTTTAACTTAAAGGCTTTCTTTGCAAATAAAACCTTGTGGTTAATGGTCAATCTTGAGTGAAGGGACTATTCATTTAGTTTAGTTTTTTTTGAGGTGCCTATGCTACTTCGAGAAAGCAGAGATATTGTTTGTGAAATTAGAACTGTAGCCTTAACTGATGTTTGAAACTTAAAAGCTTGCATCTCCTTCTTCGTTAATTCTTCCTCAAGCTTAAACTAACACAATAAGATTTAGCTTTTTACAACAATTAGTGTTAAGATAGGTACATTTTTAAAGGAAATAGAGAAGATAGAATAGAACTTTGAATCCAAAACCTTGAATCTTATAGGTTTTGTTGAGTTCTTTAGTCAAGTGCATGATTGAAGGGATTGTAATCTTGTAATTTACATCTATAAGGATATGTTGTCATCCTTGTCTTTCAATGTGAATTTAGCACTCAGTGATATGTTGGATCCACAACTCGCAATCTCATATCCACTATGGAGGTTGCTTTTTCTTGCTTAGATGCGCTTTTGTTTCTTAATAATGTAATAGTTAATTGCCAGTTTCGAAGTTTCTTATTTCATCCCCTTTTGTGCGAATAATTTGATTAATATCTCTATTAGATGTATACAAGTTTAATCTAACACCACTTAAGAAAAAGGCTTGTCATCAAAGTTAAAAAATTTCACTTACCTGAGGTACCCTTCTTTGATTTGTTAATATGACTAAGCTATTTTCAGTGAATCTTTTCATTTTCAGAATTGATGGGTTGATTTTAATAATTATAATAATAATAATTATTATATATATATATGAAAAAAAAAAAGATTAATAAGCCAAAGTATTCTAATAGATAAACCATCTGGAAGCAAAATAAGTAGAGTTGCCTCCTTGAAGATCTACTGACAAGGAATCATGTTGGTGTTCTGGTTGAATTTCATGATCTTGAAGAATGAATTGAGCTTTCTGGAGAGAAACTAAATCATTTCTAGGCGTGAGATTACAAGAACTACAAGATATAAAGCAAAAATGATATTTCCTAAAGAAGATAAAGTATCTGCGTTTTCCTTCATCCATCTCATGTAATCGCTAATGCTAAGAGCTTCTTTCTTTCTGGTTTGAAGCAACCGACAATTATGCATTATTTGAGCTATGGATTGAGTAATATTTAATCTCTCAAATTGTTGATCAGAATAAAGAAGAAGAAGAAGAAGATTCAGCTCCTTTACAAGTTAAGAGCAGATCAGATTGAGAAACAATAAGAGTCTGAAGAAGATGTTTGTTTTCTAGATTTAAGAGTTTTCAAGAGACAATTAAATAGTTACATAGAGCAGTATATAAACCAACTGCATTCTATAAATTTCTTTTTAATGAAAAACATTTACAAATCAGATATGATCCCATCTTTTATGATCAACAATCCAATAGAACTAAGACTAGAACTGTTCGCGAGCACTAATAATTGTACAGCACTAATAATCAGACATTACGCATCATGTCCAGATTAAATTTTGGGATATTCATGGAGTTGGTGATTTTCTTATGCTTCTTTCTGTTTTTAATGATCTCGGTTTTCCTTCCTGTAATATAATTTTCATAATATGTCCAGCTTTAATTTTGATGAAATCAACTCAAATGACTGCGTACTTTGTTTAGAAAATAGGACCTGAATAAGAGATATGTTATGTTATATAAGGTAATTGCATACTCTGTTTAGACAAACATTGACTGGTTGTTCTGCTTTAGCAGGATATCTAGAGGTCCATTACTTGGTTTTCTCTTATCATTTGGTGGACTCCGTATGCAAATCCAAGAGTAAGGTACAAAATAAGCAATAAGATAGGCGAAAGAAAATGATTTGGGATCATCATTTGTTAAGAGTTTAGATACAGAAAAATAGTGTCAAATATACTTACATGAAGTTGCAAAAGGAAAATGTTAAGCCCTACATTGATTCTTACATAGTGCTTTTTGCATAGAGAAAGTAAACAACAATTCCTTAAATAAACTAAGCAAAAATCTTGATGCATTTCACAATATCTCTTTGCCCAAAACCAAAACAATGAGACAACATTAAAGAAACTATACAAAGAAGCAAAAAAATGCACCTTGATCAACAGTGGCAACAACTAGAATCTTCCAAACTTTGTATTGTAATTTCAACAAGGAATACACATCTCCAAACCTGAAGTCAGGAGTTAGGTTCTAAAAGTGCAAGTAGACATGCCAGTTACTAAGTTTAGATCTGGAAAAATTAGACGTGCTAGGAGTTAGGTTCTAACAGTTGCTTATGTGAAGTTGGAGACAGCGACACCTGAAGAAAAATGAATCTGAAGGAAAAATTTCATGCCCAACAGTTGAACCTAGGTCTCGAAAACATAGTAGAAAAGATCTTTAACAGATATTATAGCACGATTATAACATAATTATAGCGCGATTTCTTCTTTAACATATAAAATCATATGTTATTAAGCCAACATTAAGGAAAGCAAAACAGAACCTATACAAGCTTAAAGTAAAATTTCTAGCAACAATTTATACCCCTTAAATCCCCCAAACTTTCTCGTCGAAACTATAATAATTTCACACAGCCAACATTCAAGTTTTACACAATTTTCAACAAGAAATTTATATCCAATCCTCTCATTGACTAGGATGCTCATAATTTATTTCCTCTGTAAAACATAAACAAATTTTTATAGGAAGAAGATGGTGCAAAAACATGTCTTTTGTAACTATGAGAAACACTAATTACAGCAAATGAAATATGGGAGATCAATAACTATTTTAAAACTCTGATAAACCTTTCTCAATTCTCTATAGAATGTCTTTACATATCTTTATACACGATACAAAAATATCAGATAATTGTTTTTATAGCATAACCAAAAAGCGTTGGTGCACTTATAATTAAAACACCAACAGTTACAAGACAACCACCTCGTTTGACATATGAAGCCCAGTTATAGTAACAAGGTTGAAGTCCGTGGCAACAATTGTAGTTGCCCTCATAATCCCTACAACTCTCTTACAACCAAAAAGAAATAAAGCATAAAAATGGGACAGAAGACTGACAAAGATATAAGATGCATGGTATAAGAAAATATAATAGGTATTTCGCTCTACTAAACATCTACTATTTGCAATTAGTAGCCAAAACTGCAGTGGTGGTTGAAATTATATGACCTTCCATCACTAAGACATTGGTGTATTTGTCTTCATGGACAATGTTTACCCCAAGAGTTAGGCTCCTTGCCGTAGAGAAGAATGAAGTATTATCAATTAAAGTTTGGCTCGGTGATGGACTATCATGAACATCACTACCACCAGAGAGAGTTTACCAGTCGTCAACTTGAGCATTATCCCCATGGGGAGTTTCATTACGAAAATTAGTCATTTTCATACCATAAAACAGTGAACCTACCAAATAAAAGATGAATGAGAGAACCCTAGTGTAACTACGTGTGTAATTGACTTAAAATTCAAAATATCATTAGAATTAGGTTGACTTAGATAAAATAAACTATTATAGCACGATTTCTTCTTTAACGTATAGAATTATGTGTTATTCAACCAAGATTAATGAAAACAAGACAACACCTATACAAGCTTAAAGTAAAACTTCCAGCAACAATTTATACTCCTTAAATCCCCAAAACCTTTCAATCGAAACCCTAACAATTTCAGGCGGCTAGCATTCAAGTTTTACACAATTTCCGATAAGCAATTTATGTCCATTCCTCTCATTAACTAGGATGCCCATAATTTATTTTCTCTATGCAACATAAACGGATTTTTATAGGAAAAAGATGGTGCAAAAACATGTCTTTTGTAACTATGAGAAACACTAATTACAGCAAATATCAAAAGAAATATGGGAAACCAATAACTATATTAAAACTCCTATAAACCTTTCTCAAATTCTAGAGAATTGTCTTTATACAAGATACACAAATATCAGATAACAGTTTTTATAGCATAACCAAAAATCACTGGTGTACTTACAATTAAAACACCAATAGTGACCAGACAACCAACTCGTTTGGAATATGGAGCCCAGTTGCAGTAACAAGGCTGAAATCCGTGGCAATAATTGTAGTTGCTCTCATAACCCCTACAACTCTCATGTACCCAGACAAAAATAAAGCATAGAAATGGGACAGTAGACTAACAAAGACATAAGAAAATATAGGTATTTCGCTCTACTAGACATCTCAAATTTGCAATTAGTCACCAAAACTGCAGCGGTGGTTGAAATTATAAGACCTCCCATCACTAAGACATTGGCGTATTTGTCTTCATGGACATTGTTTACCACACAAGTTAGGCTCCTTGCTGTAGAGAAGAATGAACTATTATCAGTTAAAGTTTGGCTTGGTGGTGGACTATCATAAACATCACCAGAGAGAGTTTGGCGGTCGTCAACCTAAGCACTACCACCATTGGGAGTTTGATTATGAAAATTAGTCATTTTCATACCATAAAATAATGAACCTACTAAATCAAAGATGAATGAGAGAACCCTAGTGTGACTACGTGTGTAATTGACTTAAAATTCAAAATATCATTAGAATTAGGTTGACTTAGATAAAATAAACTACTATAGCACAATTATAGCACTATTATAGCGCGATTATAGCGCAGTTTCTTCTTTAACGTATAAAATCATATGGTACTCAACCAACATTAATGAAAACAAAACAACACCTATACAAGCTTAAAGTAAAATGACCAACAACAATTTATACACCCTGAAACTTTCTAATTGAAACTTTAGCAATTTCACATAGCTAGTATTCAAGTTTTAGATAATTTCTGGCAAGCAATTTATGTCCATTCCTCTCATTAACTAGGATGCTCATTATTTATTTTCTCTACAAAACATAGAAGAATTTTTATAGGAAGAAGTTGATGCAAAAACATGTCTTTTATAACTATGAGAAACACTAATTACAGCAAAAAGCAAAAGAAATATGGGAAATCGATAACTATATTAAAACTCCTATAAACCTTTCTCAAATTCTAGAGAATGTCTTTATACACGATACAAAAATATCAGATAACACTTTTTATAACACAACCAAAAATGACTAGTGCATTTACAATTAAAACACCAACAGTGACAAGACAACCACCTCGTTTGGCATATGGAGCCCAATTGCAATAACAAGGCTAAAGCCCATGGCAACAATTGTTGTTGCCCTCATAACCCCTACGACTCTCTTGTACCTAGAAAGAAATAAAGCATAGAAATGGGACAGTAGACTAACAATGATGTAAGAAAATATAATAGTTATTTCGCTCTACTAGACATCTCAGATTTGCAATTAGTCGCCAAAACTGCAGCATTGGTTGAAATTATATGACCTCCCATCACTAAGACATTGGCGTATTTGTCTTCAAGGACATTGTTTACCATACGAGCTAGGCTCCTTGCTGTAGAGAAGAATGAAGTATTATCAGTTGAAGTTTGGCTCGGTGGTGGACTATCATGAAATTCACTGCAATGAGATAGAGTTTGCCGATTGTCAAGCTTAGCAGTACCACCATTGGGAGTTTGATTACGAAAATTAGTCATTTTCATACCTTAAAACAATGAACCTACTAAATCAAAGATAAATGAGAGAACCCGAGTGTGACTACGTGTGTAATTGACTTAAAATTCAAGATATCATTAGAATTAGGTTGACTTAGATAAAATAAACTATTATAACACAATTATAGCGCAATTTTTTCTTTAACTTATAAAATCATATGGTACTCAACCAACATTAAATAAAGCAAAACAACACCTATCCAAGCTTAAAGTAAAATTTCCAACAACAATTTATACTCCTTAAATCCCCAAAACTTTCTAATCGAAACTCTAACAATTTCACATAGCTAGCATTCAAGTTTTAGACAATTTCTAGCAAGTAATTTATGTCCAATCCTCTCATTAACTAGGATGCTCATCATTTATTTTCTCTACAAAACATAGACTAATTTTTATAAGAAGAAGATGGTGCAAAAACATGTCTTTTATAACTATGAGAAACACTAATTTCAGCGAACAGCAAAAGAAATATGGGAAATTGATTACTATATTAAAACTCCCATAAACCTTTCTCAAATTCTAGAGAATGTCTTTAAATTTCTTTATACACGATACAAAACTATCATATAATAAATTTTATACCATAACTAAAAATACTTACAATTAAAAACACCAGCAGTGACCAGACAACCAACCCCTTTGGCATATGGAGCCCAGTTTCAGTAACAAGGTTGAAGTCCGTGGCAATAATTGTAGTTGCTCTTATAACCTCTACAGCTGTCCTGTACCTTGATAAAAATAAAGCATAGAAATGGGACAGTAGACTAACAAAGATATAAGAAAATAAAATAGGTATTTCGCTGTACTAGACATCTCAGATTTGCAATTAGTCGCCAAAACTGCAGCGGTGGTTGAAATTATATGACCTCCCATCACTAAGACATTGGCGTATTTGTCTTCATGGATATTGTTTACCACATAAGTTAGGCTCCTTGTTGCAGAGAAGAATGAAGTATTATCAGTTGAAGTTTGGCTCGGCGGTGGACTATCATAAACATCACTACCACCAGAGAGAGTTTGTCGGTCGTCAACCAGAGCACTACCACCATTGGGAGTTTGATAATGAAAATTAGTCGTTTTCATACCATAAAACAATGAACCTACTAAATCAAAGATGAATGAGAGAACCCTAGTGTGATTACGTGTGTAATTGACTTAAAATTCAAAATATCATTAGAATTAGGTTGACTTAGAAAAAATAAACTATTATAACACAATTATAGCACGATTATAGCGCGATTATAGCACAATTTTTTCTTTAATGTATAAAATCATGTGGTACTCAACCAACATTAATGAAAGCAAAACAACACCTATCCAAGCTTAAAGTAAAATTTCCAGCAACAATTTATACTCCTTAAATCCCCAAAACTTTCTAATCGAAATTCTAACAATTTCACATAGCTAGCATTCAAGTTTTAGACAATTTCTGGCAAGCAATTTATGTCCATTCCTCTCATTAACTAGGATGGTCATCATTTATTTTCTCTACAAAACGTAGACTAATTTTTATAGGAAGAAGATGGTGCAAAAACATATCTTTTATAACTATGAGAAACACTAATTATAGCAAACAGCAAAAGAAATATGGGAAACCGATAACTATATTAAAACTCCTATAAACCTTTCGCAAATTCTAGAGAATGTGTTTATATGTCTTTATACACGATATAAAAATATCAGATAATAATTTATATAGCATAACCAAAAATCATTGGTGCACTTACAATTAAAACACCAACAGTGACAGGACAACCACCTCGTTTGGCATATGGAGCTCAGTTGCAATAACAAGGCTAAAGCCCATAGCAACAATTGTAGTTGCCTTCATAACCCTTACAACTCTCTTGTACACACGGAGAAATAAAATATAGAAATGGGACAGTAGACTAAAAAAGATATAAGAAAATATAATAGGTATTTCGCTCTACTAGAAATCTCAGATTTTCAATTAGTCGCCAAAACTGCAGGAGTGGTTGAAATTATGTGACCTCTCATCACTAAGACATTGGCGTATTTGTCTTCACGGACATTCTTTACCACATGAGTTAGGCTCCTTGCTGCAGAGAAGAATGAAGTAATATCAGTTGAAGTTTGGCTCGGTGGTGGACTATCATAAATATCACTGCCACCAGAGAGAATTTGTTGGTCGTCAACCTGAGCACTACCACCATTGGGAGTATGATTATGAAAATTAGTCATTTTCATACTATACAACAATGAACCTACTAAATCAAAGATGAATGAGAGAACCTAGTGTGACTATGTTTATAATTGACTTAAAATTAAAAATATCATTAGAATTAGGTTGACTTAAATAAAATAAACTATTATAGCACAATTATAGCACGATTATAGCGCAATTTCATCTTTAACGTACAAAATCATGTGGCACTCAACCAACATTAATGAAAGCAAAACAACACCTATACAAGCTTAAAGTAAAATTTCCAACAACAATTTATACCCCTTAAATCTCCAAAACCTTCCATTCGAAACTCTAACAATTTCACATAGCTAGCATTTAGGTTTTAGACAATCTCTGGCAAGCAATTTATGTCCATTCCTCTCATTAACTAGGATGCTCATTATTTATTTTCTCTACAAAATATAGACGAATTTTTATAGGACGAAGATGGTGCAAAAACATGGCTTTTACAATTATGAGTAACACAAATTATAGCAAACAGCAAAAGAAATATGAAAAACAGACAATTATATTAAAACTCCTATAAACCTTTCTCAAATTCTAGAGAATGTCTTTATATGTTTTTATACACGATACAAAAATATCAGATAACAGTTTTCATAGCATAACCAAAAATCATTGGTGCACTTACAATTAAAACACCAACAAAGTGAACAGACAACCAACTCGTTTGGCATATGGAGCCCAGTTGCAGTAACAAGGTTGAAGTCCGTGGCAATAATTGTAGTTGCTCTCATAACTCCTACAACTTTCTTGTACCCAGAAAAAATAAAGCATAGAAATGGGACAGTAGACTAACAAAGATATAAGAAAATAAAATAGGTATTTCGCTGTACTAGACATCTCACATTTGCAATTAGTCGCCAAAACTGCAGCGGTGGTTGAAATTATATGACCTCCCATCACTAAGACATTGGCATATTTGTCTTCATGGACATTGTTTACCACACGAGTTAGGCTCCTTGCTGTAGAGAAGAATGAAGTATTATCAGTTAAAGTTTGGCTCGGTGGTGGACTATCATAAACATCACTGCCACCAAAGAGAGTTTGCTGGTCGTCAACCTGAGCACTACCACCATTGGGAGTTTGAATATGAAAATTAGTCATTTTCATACCATAAAACAATAAACCTACTAAATCAAAGATGAATGAGAGAACGCTAGTGTGACTACATGTGTAATTGACTTAAAATTCAAAATGTGATTAGAATTAGGTTGACTTAGATAAGATAAACTATTATAGCACAATTATAGCATGACTATAGCGCAATTTTTTCTTTAACGTATAAAATCATGTGGTACTCAACCAACATTAATGAAAGCAAAAAAAAAAAAAAAAAAAACCTATTCAAGCTTAAAGTAAAATTTCCAACAACAATTTATACTCCTTAAATCCCCAAAACTTTCCGATCGAAACTCTAACAATTTCACATAGCTAGCATTCAAGTTTTAGACAATTTATGACAAGCAATTTATGTCCATTGCTCTCATTAACCAGGATGCTCATAATTTATTTTCTCTACAAAACATAGACAAATTTTTATAGGAAGAAGATGATGCAAAAACATGCCTTTTATGACAACAGTGACCAGACAACCACCTCGTTTGGCATAAAGAGCCCAGTTGCAATAACAAGGCTAAAGCCTATGGCAACAATTGTCGTTGCCCTCATAACCCTTACAACTCTCTTGTACCTAGAAAGAAATAAAGCATAGAAATGGGACAGTAGACTAACAAAGATATAAGATAATATAATAGGTATTTCGCTCTACTAGGCATCTCAAATTTGCAATTAGTAGCCAAAATTGAAGCCGTGGTTGAAATTATATGACCTCCCATCACTAAGACATTGGCATATTTGTCTTCATGGACATTGTTTACCACACGAGTTAGGCTTCTTACTGTAGAGAAGAGTGAAGTATTATCAGTTCAAGTTTGGCTCGGTGGTGGACTATCATGAACATCACTGCCACCAAAGAGGGTTTGCCGGTCGTCAACATCAGCACTACCACCATTGGGAGTTTGATTACGAAAATTAGTTATTTTCATACCATAAAACAATGAACCTACTAAATTAAAGATAAATGAGAGAACCCTAGTGTGACTACGTGTGTAATTGACTTAAAATTCAAAATATCATGAGAATTAGGTTGACTTAGATAAAATAAACTATTATAGCACAATTATAGGACGATTATAGCGCAATTTTTTCTTTAACTTATAAAATCATGTGGTACTCAACCAACATTAATGAAAGTCAAACAACACCTATGCAAGCTTAAAGTAAAATTTCCAACAACAATTTCTGCTCTTTAAATCCCCCAAACTTTCCAATCGAAACTATAACAATTTCACATAGCTAGCATTCAAGTTTTAGACAATTTCTGGCAAGCAATTTATGTCCATTCCTTTCATTAACTAGGATGCTCATCATTTATTTTCTCTACAAAACATAGACGAATTTTTATAGGAAGAAGATGGTGAAAAAACATGTTTTTTATAACTACGAGAAACACTAATTACAGCAAATAGCAAAAGAAATATGGGAAACCGATAACTATATTAAAACCCCTATAAACCTTTCTCAAATTCTAGAGAATGTCTTCATATGTCTTTATACACGATACAAAAATATCAGATAATAATTTTTATAGCATAACAAAAAATCACTGGTGCACTTATAATTAAAACACCAACAGTGACCAGACAACCACCTCGTTCGGCATATGAAGCCCAGTTGCAATAATAAGGCCAAAGCCAATGGCAACAATTCTAGTTGCCCTCATAACCCCTACGACTATCTTGTACCCAGAGAGAAATAAAGCATAGAAATGGGACAGTAGACTAACAAAGATATAAGAAAATATAATAGGTATTTTGCTCTACTAGACATCTCAGATTTAAAATTAGTCGCCAAAACTATAGCAGCGGTTGAAATTATATAACCTCTCATCACTAAGACATTGGCGTATTTGTCTTCATGGACATTGTTTACCACACGAGTTAGGCTCCTTGCTGGGGAGAAGAATGAAGTATTATCAGTTGAAGTTTTGCTTGTTTGTTGACTATCATAAACATCACTGCCATCAAAGAGAGTTTGCTGGTCGTCAACGTGAGCACCACCACCATTGGTAGTTTGATTACGAAAATTAGTCATTTTCATGCCATAAAACAATGAACCTACTAAATCAAAGATGAATGAGAGAACCCTAGTGTGACTACGTGTGTAATTGACTTAAAATTCAAAATATCATTAGAATTAGGTTGACTTAGATAAAATAAATTATTACAGCACAATTATAGTACGATTATAGCGCGATTTCTTCTTTAACGGATAAAATCATGTGGTACTCAACCAACATTCATGAAAGCAAAACAACACCTATACAAGCTTAAAGTAAAATTTCCAACAACAGTTTATACTCCCCAAAATCCCCAAAACTTTCCATTCGAAACTCTAACAATTTCACATAGCTAGCATTCAGGTTTTAGACAATATCTGACAAGCAATTTATGTCCATTCCTCTCATTAACTAGGATGCTCATTATTTATTTTTTCTACAAAACATAGACGAATTTTTATAGGAAGAAGATGGTACAAAAACATGTCTTTTACAACTATGAGAAACACTAATTAACTATATTAAAACTCCTATAAACCTTTCTCAAATTCTAGAGAATGTCTTTATATGTCTTTATACACGATACAAAAATATCAGATAACAGTTTTTATAGCGTAACCAAAAATCACTTGTGCACTTACAATTAAAACACCAACAGTGACCAGACAACCACCTCGTTTGGCATATGGAGCCCAATTGCAATAACAAGGCTAAAGCCCATGGCAATAATTGTAGTTGCCTCATAACCCCTACAACTCTTTTGTACCCAGAAAGAAATAAAGCATAGAGATGGGATAGTAGATTAACAAAGATATAAGAAAATATAATAGGTATTTCGCTCTGCTAGACATCTCAGATTTGCAATTAGTCGCCAAAACTGCAGCGGTGGTTGAAATTATATGACCTCCCATCACTAAGACATTGGTGTATTTGTCTTCATGGACATTGTTTACCACAGGAGTTAGCTCCTTGTTGCAGAAATGAATGAAGTATTATTAGCTGAAGTTTGGCTCGGTGGTGGACTATCATGAACATCAACGCCACAGAGAGTTTGTTGGTCGTCAACAACCTGAGCACTACCACCATTGGGAGTTTGATTACGAAAATTAGTCTTTTTCATACCATAAAACAATGAACCTACTAAATCAAAGATGAATGAGAGGCCCCTAGTGTGACTATGTGTGTAATTGACTTAAAATTCAAAATATCATTGGAATTAGGTTGACTTAGATAAAATAAACTATTATAGCACATTTATAGCACGATTATACCGCGATTATAGCGCAATTTTTTCTTTAACGTATAAAATCATGTAGTACTCAACCAACATTAATGAAAGCAAAACAACACCTATGCAAGCTTAAAGTAAAATTTCCAATAACAATTTATACTCCTTAAATCCCCCAAACTTTCCAATCGAAACTCTAACAATTTCACATAGCTGGCATTCAAGTTTTAGACAATTTCTGGTAAGCAATTTATGTCCATTCCTCTCATTAACTAGGATGCTCATCATTTTTTTTCTCCACAAAACATAGATGAATTTTTATAGGAAGAAGTTGGTGCAAAAAGATGTCTTTTATAACTATGAAAAACACTAATTACAGCAAACAGCAAAAGAAATATGGGAAACCAATAACTATAATAAACCTCCTATAAACCTTTCTCAAATTCTAGAGAATGTCTTTATATGTCTTTATACACGATACAAAAATATCAGATAACAATTTTATTAGCATAACCAAAAATCACTGATGCACTTACAATTAAAACACCAACAGTGACCAGACAACCACCTCGTTTGGCATATGGAGCCCAGTTGCAATAACAAGGTTAAAGCCCATGGCAACAATTGTAGTTGCCCTCGTAACACCTACAACTCTCTTGTACCCAGAGAGAAATAAACATAGAAATGGGAAAATAGACGAACAAAGATATAAGAAAATATAATAGGTATTTCGCTCTACTAGACATCTTAGATTTGCAATTAGTCGCCAAAACTGCAACGGTGGTTGAAATTATACGACCTCCCATCACTAAGATATTGACATATTTATCTTCATGGACATTGTTTACAGTACGACTTAGGCTCCCTGCTGCAAAAAAGAATGAAGTATTATCAGTTGAAGTTTAGCTCGGTGGTGGACTATCATGAACATCACTGCCACCAAAGAGAGTTTGCCGGCCGTTAACCTGAGCACTACCACCATTGGGAGTTTGATTATGAAAATTAGTCATTTTCATGCCATAAACCAATGAACCTACTAAATCAAAGATGAATGAGAGAACCCTAGTGTGACTACGTGTGTAATTGACTTAAAATTCAAAATATCATTCGAGTTAGGTTGAATTAGATAAAATAAACTATTATAGCACAATTATAGCACGATTATAGCGCAATTTCTTCTTTAACGTCTAAAATCATGTGGTACTCAACTACCATTAATGAAAGCAAAACAACACCTATATAGGCTTAAAGTAAAATTTCCAACAAAAATTTATAAAAATTTCGAACGACAATTTATACTCCTTAAATCCCCAAAACTTTCCAATCGAAACTCTAATAAATTCACATAGCTAGCATTCCGGTTTTAGACAATTTCTGGCAAGCAATTTATGTCCATTCCTCTCATTAACTAGGACACTCATTATTTATTTTCTCTACAAAATATAGACGAATTTTTATAGGAAAAAGATGGTGCAAAAACATGTCTTTTATAGCTATGAGAAATACTAATTACAGCAAACAGCAAAAGAAATATGAGAAACCGATAACTATATTAAAACTCCTATAAACCCTTCTCAAATTCTACAGAATGTCTTTATATGTCTTTATACACGATACAAAAATATCAAATAACAGTTCTTATAGCATAACAAAAAATCACTCGTGCAGTTACAATTAAAACACCAACAGAGACCCGAAAACCACCTCGTTTGGCATATGGAGCCCAATTGCAATAACAAGGCTAAAGCCCATGGCAATAATTGTAGTTGCCTCATAACCCCTACAACTCTTTTGTACCCAGAAAGAAATAAAGCATAGAGATGGGACAGTAGATTAACAAAGATATAAGAAAATATAATAGGTATTTCGCTCTGCTAGACATCTCAGATTTGCAATTAGTAGCCAAAGCTACAGCGGTGGCTGAAATTATATGACCTCCCATCACTAAGACATTGGCGTATTTGTCTTCATGGATATTGTTTACCACAGGAGTTAGCTCCTTGTTGCAGAAAAGAATGAAGTATTATTAGCTGAAGTTTGGCTCGGTGGTGGACTATCATGAACATCACTGCCACCAGAGAGAGTTTGTTGGTCGTCAACCTGAGCACTACCACCATTGGGAGTTTGATTACGAAAATTAGTCTTTTTCATACCATAAAAAAATGAACCTACTAAATCAAAGATGAATGAGAGGACCCTAGTGTGACTATGTGTGTAATTGACTTAAAATTCAAAATATCATTGGAATTAGGTTGACTTAGATCAAATAAACTATTATAGCACATTTATAGCACGATTATACCGCGATTATAGCGCAATTTTTTCTTTAACGTATAAAATCATGTGGTACTCAACCAACATTAATGAAAGCAAAACAGCCCCTATGCAAGCTTAAAGTAAAATTTCCAATAACAATTTATACTCCTTAAATCCCCCAAACTTTCCAATCGAAACTCTAACAATTTCACATAGCTGGCATTCAAGTTTTAGACAATTTCTGGTAAGCAATTTATGTCCATTCCTCTCATTAACTAGGATGCTCATCATTTTTTTTCTCCACAAAACATAGATGAATTTTTTATAGGAAGAAGTTGGTGCAAAAAGATGTCTTTTATAACTATGAAAAACACTAATTACAAAGAAACAAAGAAAAAGAAATATGGGAAACCAATAACTATAATAAACCTCCTATAAACCTTTCTCAAATTCTAGAGAATGTCTTTATATGTCTTTATACACGATACAAAAATATCAGATAACAATTTTATTAGCATAACCAAAAATCACTGATGCACTTACAATTAAAACACCAACTTGACTGGACAACCACCTCGTTTGGCATATGGAGCCCATTGCAATAACAAGGTTAAAGCCCATGGCAACAATTGTAGTTGCCCTCGTAACACCTACAACTCTCTTGTACCCAGAGAGAAATAAACATAGAAATGGGAAAATAGACGAACAAAGATATAAGAAAATATAATAGGTATTTCGCTCTACTAGACATCTTAGATTTGCAATTAGTCGCCAAAAGCGCAACGGTGGTTGAAATTATACGACCTCCCATCACTAAGATATTGACATATTTATCTTCATGGACATTGTTTACAGCATCGACTTAGGCTCCCCTGCTGCAAAAAAAGAATGAAGTATTATCAGTTGAAGTTTAGCTCGGTGGTGGACTATCATGAACATCACCGCCACCAAAGAGAGTTTGCCGCCGTTAACTCCGAGCACTACCACCATTGGGAGTTTGATTATGAAAATTAGTCATTTTCATGCCATAAACCAATGAACCTACTAAATCAAAGATGAATGAGAGAACCCTAGTGTGACTACGTGTGTAATTGACTTAAAATTCAAAATATTATTCGAGTTAGGTTGAATTAGATAAAATAAACTATTATAGCACAATTATAGCACGATTATAGCGCAATTTCTTCTTTAACGTCTAAAATCATGTGGTACTCAACTACCATTAATGAAAGCAAAACAACACCTATATAGGCTTAAAGTAAAATTTCCAACAAAAATTTATAAAAATTTCGAACGACAATTTATACTCCTTAAATCCCCAAAACTTTCCAATCGAAACTCTAATAAATTCACATAGCTAGCATTCCGGTTTTAGACAATTTCTGGCAAGCAATTTATGTCCATTCCTCTCATTAACTAGGACACTCATTATTTATTTTCTCTACAAAATATAGACGAATTTTTATAGGAAAAAGATGGTGCAAAAACATGTCTTTTATAGCTATGAGAAATACTAATTACAGCAAACAGCAAAAGAAATATGAGAAACCGATAACTATATTAAAACTCCTATAAACCCTTCTCAAATTCTACAGAATGTCTTTATATGTCTTTATACACGATACAAAAATATCAAATAACAGTTCTTATAGCATAACAAAAAATCACTGGTGCAGTTACAATTAAAACACCAACAGTGACCCGAAAACCACCTCGTTTGGCATATGGAGCCCAATTGCAATAACAAGGCTAAAGCCCATGGCAATAATTGTAGTTGCCTCATAACCCCTACAACTCTTTTGTACCCAGAAAGAAATAAAGCATAGAGATGGGACAGTAGATTAACAAAGATATAAGAAAATATAATAGGTATTTCGCTCTGCTAGACATCTCAGATTTGCAATTAGTAGCCAAAGCTACAGCGGTGGCTGAAATTATATGACCTCCCATCACTAAGACATTGGCGTATTTGTCTTCATGGATATTGTTTACCACAGGAGTTAGCTCCTTGTTGCGTAAAAGAATGAAGTATTATTAGTGAAGTTTGGCTCGGTGGTGGACTATCATGAACATCACTGCCACCAGAGAGAGTTTGTTGGTCGTCAACCTGAGCACTACCACCATTGGGAGTTTGATTACGAAAATTAGTCTTTTTCATACCATAAAAAAATGAACCTACTAAATCAAAGATGAATGAGAGGACCCTAGTGTGACTATGTGTGTAATTGACTTAAAATTCAAAATATCATTGGAATTAGGTTGACTTAGATCAAATAAACTATTATAGCACATTTATAGCACGATTATACCGCGATTATAGCGCAATTTTTTCTTTAACGTATAAAATCATGTGGTACTCAACCAACATTAATGAAAGCAAAACAGCCCCTATGCAAGCTTAAAGTAAAATTTCCAATAACAATTTATACTCCTTAAATCCCCCAAACTTTCCAATCGAAACTCTAACAATTTCACATAGCTGGCATTCAAGTTTTAGACAATTTCTGGTAAGCAATTTATGTCCATTCCTCTCATTAACTAGGATGCTCATCATTTTTTTTCTCCACAAAACATAGATGAATTTTTATAGGAAGAAGTTGGTGCAAAAAGATGTCTTTTATAACTATGAAAAACACTAATTACAGCAAACAGCAAAAGAAATATGGGAAACCAATAACTATAATAAACCTCCTATAAACCTTTCTCAAATTCTAGAGAATGTCTTTATATGTCTTTATACACGATACAAAAATATCAGATAACAATTTTATTAGCATAACCAAAAATCACTGATGCACTTACAATTAAAACACCAACAATGACCAGACAACCACCTCGTTTGGCATATGGAGCCCAGTTGCAATAACAAGGTTAAAGCCCATGGCAACAATTGTAGTTGCCCTCGTAACACCTACAACTCTCTTGTACCCAGAGAGAAATAAACATAGAAATGGGAAAATAGACGAACAAAGATATAAGAAAATATAATAGGTATTTCGCTCTACTAGAGATCTTAGATTTGCAATTAGTCGCCAAAACTGCAACGGTGGTTGAAATTATACGGCCTCCCATCACTAAGATATTGGCATATTTATCTTCATGGACATTGTTTACAGTACAACTTAGGCTCCTTGCTGCAAAAAAGAATGAAGTATTATCAGTTGAAGTTTAGCTCGGTGGTGGACTATCATGAACATCACTGCCACCAAAGAGGGTTTGCCGATCGTTAACCTGAGCACTACCACCATTGGGAGTTTGATTATGAAAATTAGTCATTTTCATGCCATAAAACAATGAACCTACTAAATCAAAGATGAATGAGAGAATCCTAGTGTGACTACGTGTGTAATTGACTTAAAATTCAAAATATCATTCGAGTTAGGTTGACTTAGATAAAATAAACTATTATAGCACAATTATAGCACGATTATAGCGCAATTTCTTCTTTAACGTCTAAAATCATGTGGTACTCAACTACCATTAATGAAAGCAAAACAACACCTATACAGGCTTAAAGTAAAATTTCCAACAAAAATTTATAAAAATTTCGAACAACAATTTATACTCCTTAAATCCCCAAAACTTTCCAATCGAAACTCTAATAAATTCACATAGCTAGCATTCCGGTTTTAGATAATTTCTGGCAAGCAATTTATGTCCATTCCTCTCATTAACTAGGACACTCATTATTTATTTTCTCTACAAAATATAGACGAATTTTTTATAGGAAAAAGATGGTGCAAAAAACATGTCTTTTATAGCTATGAGAAATACTAATTACAGCAAACAGAAAAGAAATATGAGAAACCGATAACTATATTAAAACTCCTATAAACCCTTCTCAAATTCTACAGAATGTCTTTATATGTCTTTATACACGATACAAAAATATCAAATAACAGTTCTTATAGCATAACAAAAAATCACTGGTGCAGTTACAATTAAAACACCAACAGTGACCCGAAAACCACCTCGTTTGGCATATGGAGCCCAATTGCAATAACAAGGCTAAAGCCCATGGCAATAATTGTAGTTGCCTCATAACCCCTACAACTCTTTTGTACCCAGAAAGAAATAAAGCATAGAGATGGGACAGTAGATTAACAAAGATATAAGAAAATATAATAGGTATTTCGCTCTGCTAGACATCTTAGATTTGCAATTAGTCGCCAAAACTGCAGCGGTGGTTGAAATTATATGACCTCCCATCACTAAGACATTGGCGTATTTGTCTTCATGGACATTGTTTACCACAGGAGTTAGCTCCTTGTTGCAGAAAAGAATGAAGTATTATTAGCTGAAGTTTGGCTCGGTGGTGGACTATCATGAACATCACTGCCACCAGAGAGAGTTTATTGGTCGTCAACCTGAGCACTACCACCATTGGGAGTTTGATTACGAAAGTTAGTCTTTTTCATACCATAAAACAATGAACCTACTAAATCAAAGATGAATGAGAGAACCCTAGTGTGACTATGTGTGTAATTGACTTAAAATTCAAAATATCATTGGAATTAGGTTGACTTAGATAAAATAAACTATTATAGCACATTTATAGCACGATTATACCGCGATTATAGTGCTATTTCTTCTTTAACGTATAAAATCATGTGGTACTCAACCAAGATTAATGAAAGCAAAACAACACCTATACAAGCTTAAAGTAAAATTTCCAACAATAATTTATACTCCTTAAATCCCCCAAATTTTCCAATCGAAACTCTAACAATTTCAAATAGCTAGCATTCAAGTTTTAGACAATTTCTGGCAAGCAATTTATGTCCATTCCTCTCATTAACTGGAATGTTCATCATTTATTTTCTCAACAAAACATAGACGAATTTTTATAGGAAGAAGATGGTGCAAAAACATGTCTTTTATAACTATGAGAAACACTAATTACAGCAAACAACAAAAGAAATATTGGAAAACGATAACTATATTAAAACTCCTATAAACCTTTCTCAAATTCTAGAGAATGTCTTTGTATGCCTTTATACATGATACAAAAATATCATATAACAGTTTTTATAGTATAACCAAAAATCACCGGTGCACTTACAATTAAAACACCAACAATGACCCGGCAACCACCTCGTTTGGCATATGGAGCCCAGTTGCAATAACAAAGCTAAAGCCCATGGCAACAATTGTAGTTGCCCTCATAACCTTTGCAACTCTCTTGTACCCAGAGAGAAATAAAGCATAGAAATGGGACAGTAAATTGACAAAGATATAAGATGCACGATATAAGAAAATATAATAGGTATTTCGTTATGCTAGACATCTCATATTTGCAATTAGTCACCAAAACTGCAGTGGTGGTTGAAATTATATGACCTCCCATCACTAAGACATTGGCGTATTTGTCTTCATGGACATTATTTATCCCAGGAGTTAGGTTTCTTACCATGGAGAAGAATGAAGTATTATCAGTTGAAGTTTGGTTTGATGGCAGACTATCATGAGTATCACTATCACCAGAGGGAGTTTGCCGGTCGTCAACCTGAGCACAACCACCATGGGGAGTTTGATTAGGAAAATTTGTCATTTTTAGACCATAAAACAATGAGCCTACCAAATCAAAGATGAATGAGAGAGCCTTAGTGTGATTGCATGTGTAATTGAATTAAAATTCAAAATATCATTGGAATTAGGTGTACTTAGATATAATAAACTATTATAGCACGATTATGACACGATTTCTTCTTTAACGTGTAAAGTCATGTGTTGTTCAGCCAACATTGATAAAGGCATAAACAAAACATATACACGCTTGAGTAGAATTTTCAATAACAATTTATACCCTTAAATCCCCAAAACTTTCTAGTTGAAACTCTAACAATTTCACGTAGCCAGTATTCAAGTTTTACACAATTTTTGACAAAAAATTTATGTCCAATCCTCTTATTGACTAGGATGCTTATAATTTATTTTCTCTACAAAACATAAACGGATTTTTATAGGAAGAATATGGAGCAAAAAAATGTCTTTTGTAACTATAAGAAACACTCATTATAGCAAACAACAAACATCAAACAACAAATGAAATATGGGAAACCAATAACTATTTTAAGACTCTTATAAACCTTTCTCAATTCTCTATAGAATGTCTTTATACACGATACAAAAATATCAGATAACGGTTTTTATAGCATAACCAAAAAGCGTTGATGCACTTATAATTAAAACACCAATAGTTACAAGACAACCACCTCGTTTGGCATATAGGGCCCAGTTGTACAAAGAAGGTTGAAGTCTATGGCAACAATTGTATTTGCCCTCATAATCCCAACAACTCATTTGTACTTAGAGAGAAATAAAGCATAGAAATGGGATAGTAGACCGACAAAGATATAAGATGCATAATATAAGAAAATATAATAGGTATTTCACTCTGCTAGACATCTCATATTTGCAATTAGTCGCCAAACTATAACAGTGGTTGAAATTATATGACCTCCCATCACTAAGACATTGGTGTATTTGTCTTCATGGACATTGTTTACCCCAAGAGTTAGGTTCCTTGCTACAGAGAAGAATGAAGTATTATTAATTGAAGTTTGGCTCGGTGGTGGACTATCATGAACATCACTGCCACCAGAGGGAGTTTGCCGATCATTAACTTGAGCACTACCACCATGGGGAGTTTAATTAAGAAAATTAGTCATTTTTAGACCATAAAAAAATAACCTAACAAATCAAAGATGAATGAGAGAACCCTAATGGATGCATGTGTAATTAACTTAAAATTCAAAATATCATTAGAATTAGGTTGACCTAGATATAATAAACTATTATAGCACGATTGTAGCACGATTTCTTCTTTAATGTATAAAATCATGTGTTATTTAGCCAACATTAATGAAAGCAAAAACAACACCTATACACGCTTAACGTAAAATTTCCAGTAATAATTTATACCCCTTAAATACCTAAAACTTTCCTGTCTGAACTCTAACATTTTCACGTAGCCAACATTCAAGTTTTACACAATTTCTAACAAGAAATTTATGTCCAATCCTCTCATTGACTAGGATGCTTATAATTTATTTTCTCTATAAAACATAAACGAATTTTTATTGGAAGAATATAGTGCAAAAACATGTCTTTTGTAACTGTGAGAAACACTAATTATAGCAAACAACAAACAACAAATGAAATATGGGACATCAATGACTATTTTAAAACTCCTATAAACCTTTCTCAATTCTCTATAGAATGTCTTTATACACGATACAAAAATATTAGATAACGGTTTTTATAGCATAACCAAAAATCGCTGGTGCACTTACAATTAAAACACTGATGGTTACAAGACAACCACCTCGTTTGACATATGAAGCCTAGTTGTAGTAACAAGGTTGAAGCCCGTGGCAACAATTGTAGTTGCCCTCATAACCCTTACAACTCTCTTGTACCTAGAAAGAAATAAAGCATAGAAATAAGACAGTAGACTGACAAAAATATAAGATGTACAATATAAGAAAATATAATAGGTATTTCGCTCTACTAGACATCTCAGATTTGCAATTAGTTGCCAAAACTGTAGTGGTGGTTGAAATTATATGACCTCCCATCACTAAGACATTGGCGTATTTGTCTTCATGGACATTGTTTACCCTAGGAGTTAGGCTCCTTATTGCAGAGAAGAATAAAGTATTATCAGTTGAAATCTGGCTCGATGGTGTACTATCATGAACATCACTGCCACTAGAAGGAGTTTGCTGGTTGTCAACCTAAGCACTACCATGATGGGGAGTTTGATTACATAAATTAGTCATTTTTAGACCATAAAAAATGAACCTAACAAATCAAAGATGAATAAGAGAACCTTAGTGTGACTACGTGTGTAATTGACTTAAAATTCAAAATATCATTTGAATTAAGTTGACTTAGATATAATAAACTATTATAGCTCGATTATAAAACGAAATACAGAAAACTAATAACTAATAACATATAAAATCATGTGTTTTGTAATTATGAGAAACACTAATTATTCCAAACAGCGAGCGAAATATGGAAAACTAATACGTTTTTGAAACCCCAATAAGCCTTTTTTGAATTTTTTATAGAGTGTCTTTATACAAAATCCCAAATTTTTTCACAAAATGTCTTCATACACAATAAAAAAAAAAAAATCATAAAACAATTCTTATAGTGAAAAAAAATATCTTTATGTAGAATCCCAAAAATATCATAAAATGTTCTGGTGCACTTAGAACTAAAACCCTGAGAGTATTAGCGGAGAAGAATGAAGTATTAGTAGTTGAAGTTCGGCTTAGTGGTGGACTATTATGAATGTCACTACCACTAGAGGGAGTTTGTGGTCATCAACTTGACCACTGCCACCAAGGGGAGTTTGATTCCGAAATTTAGTAATTTTTAGACCATAAAACAATGAACCTACTAAATCAAAGATGAATGAAAGAACGTTAGTGTGACTATGTGTGTAATTGACTCAAAGTTCAAAATATAATTAGAATTAAGTTGACATAGATATAATAAACCGTTATAGGACAAAATATGGAAAACTAATAACTAATAACATATAAAATCATGTGTTTTGTAATTATGATAAACACTAATTATAGCAAACATCAAATGATATGTGGAAAACTAATAACTTCTTGAAAGCCCAAGAGGCCTTTCTGAATATTTTATAGAATGTCTTTATACAAAATCCCAAAATTTTTTATAGAATATCTTTATACAATAAAAACATCAGAAAAAAATTCTTACAATTAAAAAATGTGTTTATACACAATCCAAAAAATATCAGAAAACTATTCTTATTGCGTACCACAAAATTGCTAGTGCTCTTAGAACTAAAGCCCTGAGAGTATTAGCAAAGAAGAATGAAGTGTTAACTCAGTGGCAGACTATCATGAACATCACTCCCACTAGAGGGAATTTGCCGGTCGTCAACCTGAGCAATACCACCATGGGGAGTTTGATTAAGAAAATTAGTCATTTTTAGACCATAAAACAATGAATCTACCAAATCAAAGATGAATGAGAGAACACTAGTGTGACTACATGTGCAATGGACTTAAAATTCAAAATATTAGAATTAGGTTGACTTAGATATAATAAATGATTATACACAAAATATGGAAACCTAATAACTAATAACATATAAAATCATGTGTTTATAATGATGAGAAACACTAATTATAGAAAACAACAAACTAAATATGGAAAAATATAACTTTTTGAAACCCCAATACGCCTTTTCAAAATTTTTATAGAATGCCCTTTCGAATTATAGAATGTCTTTATAGTTTGAAACACCACACTAGCAGAATGGGGTCGTAAAGTCAAATGGGAAAATTTGTAAACTGTCCACACATGGTCAAATGTAGCAGGTTCATTGATCATTGATAAGCACTTACCTTTCGAAATGTTTTTGACAACAAAAACCTCGTTGCCAAAGACAAAAGTATTATCGATAAGGTATCCATTGAGAGTTGAAAATTTTGGTTACACCCTAGTTGGTGTTCATCCAAAGACACTATAAACGTTAATGTATCTATGAGTATAAAAGCATAACAAGTTCTAACTTAGGTAATCAATTCACTCCGAATATTGTGGTATCATCGGTCAATGAATATGTAACTCTAATGAATTCCATCATTGATTTGATAGGAGATATGGAGGTATAGGCTCCGTTTGGTTCACTTTTGGGAATACTATTATTAGTATTCCCAAAAAAAGTTAAACAGTAAAATTGCAAAAATTCACAATATTATTTAACTTTTTTAAACCCCTTAAATTTGTTAATTTAATTAAATACCCCTAAATATTTTTTTTTAAATTGCAAAAACACCGCAGAGACCCACATTTACCGATTAGGCCATCTTCAGGTAACTGATTCCGCCACCACTCTCCGGAAGATGGCCGAATCTGTATAATGGCACTACCAATTGAATCTGCGGAGTGCATACATACCTTTTTCTTTTGGTCGATCCAAGGTAGTCCTGCGAAAATGCCGATCGATCAGAATCTACTCCGCCAATGACGGCCAACAAATGATCGTCATTGACCATCAACGACGGCAGTATCTTTGGCTGTCGTTGAAGAGCAAATGTGGGTGGATCTGGCCAGATCTAGCAGTAGATCTGGCTGAAAAAGGCCATATCGGTGTACTACCAACAAGATCCAGTCGGTCATGCACCGATACGGTGACTCCGGTCACCCTCCAGCCGTGATGGCAGACTGTCCGTATTTAATGGGTGGATTGGGGGTGTTTTTGTTAACTTTCAATGTTTTATTATAAGGGTGTTTAGTAAATAAACAAACATAGGGGGTATTTTTATTAATTTCTAAATCCTACATTATAATACCTGCTCAATTCAACTTTTTTTAACTTTTTTCAAAAAACTTTTCTAAAAACTAAAAAATGTAAAAAAGTGAACCAAACGGAGCCATAAATTTTATTGTTTCTAGGATTTTTCCATGGAGAATATCATACTTGTCTTGCAGTTGATTGAATACTAGAAAATTGAAAATCACATTGATTTCCCATCCTCCACTTATAGAACTTGTCTCCATCAATTCCAAAAAAATTAAGATATGATTTTCCGATTTGACTTTACAACCCCATTTTGCTAGTGTGGTGAAATCATCCAATAAAACAAAAACGATGCATTATTAGTTTTCAAAAACCATCTATCAAGAAAGTGATTATTGATAAATAATCAATGTTAGTTATTGATTAATCATGGTGATAGTTGGATGAATGAAAATAGTTAGCATTTATATGGTAACACACCACATCACCAAAGGCTTACAATGAGATTGTCTCAAGTAAGTTTTTCAAAAGATATAGTTGTTAAAAACTATATTTAAATTCTATATTAAACTAAAGAAATTTAGTGGGCTTAAACATCACCGAGGAAAACCCACATTAGTTTAACGTGCAAGGTTAGTAATTTCTAGGTTTGGGTCTAGAGCTGGCAAAATGGGTCTGGACCCGCAGGTCGACCCCAAACCCGGGTAAAAAATGTAGGGTGTGGGTTTTTAATATTGGACCCGTTTTTCTTCTACTTGTACCTGACCCAACCCGTTTTGCCAAGGGGTCAAACGGGTACACTGCAGGGCACCACAGCTCCCGCTTTGTTTTTTTTAAAAAACACCTTTCTCCCTTTCATTTTGCAGGGATTCCTTGAAATTAAAAATTGAGGAATCCAAATGGGTGGTGAACTGATGAAAAAGAAAGTGGGAAAGTTGAGGAAGAAGATGATAAGAGGAATCCAAATGGGTGGTGAACTAATGAAAAAGAAAGTGGGAAAGTTAAGGAAGAAGATGATAAGAAGCGAGAGGGAGTTAACAAGAACAAGACAAAGAGGGCTACAAACAAAAGACGAGGGATCATCCATTAAATATCAAAAACTTAATTCGTAGTTTTGATCAAATTAAATAAAAATTCGATTTTGATTCGCTACCAAATATAGACTTATTATTGTTAATGGAAGCTCCATCGAGGCCGCCAACTTTCAAGAAAGCTTGTGGAAACTTCTCAGGTTGCTTCTCCTTCAGTTACAACTTAAGCCAAAGATTCAGAGAATTTTAAGACCATTCTTAAAGTGATCCATCCCCATGTTTTTGCCCCAAATCGCAACAGCCCTAACTCAAACTCACTCTCTCTGTCTCTCATCAACCTCCTCTCAAACTCATTATCATCGAAATCCCTAACTCCATCATTGTCGCTTCTCCTGTCTTCGTTTCTCATCAATCATTAGCCATGTTTGTACTCTATACTGTTGGCGCATCAAGGACAATCGACAAAGTTCTTTTCTCTTTTCTTCTGTTGCTTTTTCTTTTGTAGATTTTTTTGTTTTTCAGATTTTTTTTTTTTTTTTTTTTTTTTTTTTTTAATGTGAGTTTATTTGGTTGATGAGGAATGAAAGGAGAATCGATAAAGTTAGGTTCTGGGTTTTTGTTTGGTTGGTGAGAAAACTTGGGAGAAAACGTGGGTTTATATGTTAGGAAGATTTGGGGTGTAACTACAAAAATCTAAAACTTGTGTGAACAGTACGGGCACCCGCGAGTCCACCCATACCCGCATAGGGTAGGGTGTAGGTCTAAAATATTGGGCCCATTTAAATCGACCCGTTTTAGACCCGTACTCGTGAGACCCGTACCCATAAGACCCAGGCCCGTACTCGACCCACCCGCCCGTTTTGCCAGGTCTATTTGGGTCTCAACCTAGTTGATACAACTATCTCCTTTGACTCAAGCCCTAACCTCAGAATTTTTGTATCTTAAAAGTTTTTAGAAATTAATGTGTTATCTTAGGTGAAATTTTCATATCAAGTACCAGATTGTATTTTGTAACTTATAAAATATGAGCAAATTGTTTACAACCATCCTATGGTCATTGAGTAGAAAATAAAATTTTCGAGTATATAGTATATCTGTATTGGATCATTAGATAGACGTAAAAGTGATATGACATATCTATTTAGAATAAGTAATTTTCCCTATTAACATAAACTTTCTCTTACTAATTAAAAGATTGATTTAGTATGAGCTATGTGAATAGAGTTTATAATTTTCAATTTAAAAATAGATTTTAAATATTATATATTTAAGTTTTTTTAAACATATTTTCAGATATTTAAGTATTGAAATATAATTAAGATTTTTTTAAAAATATATATTTTTAGATGATTAATCCTTCTAAAAATTAAAAAAAAAAAAAATAGAAATGCAAAGTAGGAGGGTAAAGTCGTCAATTCCCGATAAAAGTGAATGCGCGGCGGTTTCAGTTAAAATCTAAAGCAGAGAATTGTGCTTTCTCTGTAAAGCCAGCAAAACGACGCCGTCGTTTCAGTTGGTTTTAGTCCAAGCCAAACACGGAGACAGAGAAAGCACAAGAATATGAGTTCAGTCAAAGGAGTAATCTTCGCCGAATCGGTGCTGCTACTCTCCGCTGCTCCAAATGCAAACGACTCGGCGTTTCAGGTGCGATCGGGAGCCTAATCTTTGCGTCGTAAGCTCCGTCAATCGAAAATCCGTATGGTACTATTTCATCTCATATCGTTTCTTTCGCTCTCTCTTTGTTTTGAATTTGTTGTTAGAAACGAGTTGAATTTTGACATTTACGTTTGGCATTGTTTTTCGCAGGAGTTTTGTATGGTCCCGGCCTTTCGTCTGATAAGGTAATTCTTATTTTTATATTTCTTCTATATGCTTTAGAGGAGGTAATAAGAGTTCTCTATTATGTTAATTTTATAGTGTGCGCGTGTTTGGATGAAATGGATGAATTGTTTGTCTTCTCGAAAATATACTTGGAGTTTGTATTCAAGGAGATTTGATATTTGACTTTTTAAAAGAAAAAAGGACTTTCTGCATAAGAACAGCACCTATAAGTGCTTTTTTGGAAAGCACTTGGAGGTTATTTCTAGTCAAGTTCTCTCAATAGCATGCATTTGGAGCGCTTTTGACGCAATGGAAAATGCATGGAACATATTCTTCTCTAAAATGCTTGTGAATCTATTGTCTAAAATTCATTACTTACCAACTTATTGTTGCATTAGTACTAGTTGGTGGAATAATATGCTGATGTAAGTTGCTTCCAATGTTTGGGGACTTAATACCATGTTCTGCATCTAGATTATGCTCATTAGTTACAGAAAATGTTTGACAAGTTTGCTTGTTTCTGCTACTAAATTTGGTAAATTGGTTTTTGAAACTGGATTCTGCTTTTCTCTCAAGTGTCAAAAGTGCAAGTGTATCTGATAATTCAAGCATGCTTTATATCAACAAGCTAGAAGAGTTGCCTATGACCATTGGCAAGTTGAACAAAAAGGTTGCCTAAAGTGATTCTCCCTTTCGATGTTCCTGCTCATGATTAACATTTGTTCTTTACTTGATTTTTGGGTTCAAAGCTATATGCTAGGAATACAATCTGAAAAACTGAAAACTGTAAAAGAGTAGCATTTCAAGGGAAAATTGTAGGAAGGTGTGATTAATAATCTGTGGATCTAACATATACAAGATACATGTATATTAGTGATTTCTTTGAGAAAAAAAGTTAAATGCAAGGATATACTCTGAAATTTCAATACTCTAAATTTACGACTTGTATTTATCTTATGGTGTTCATTCCATGATTCGTTTCATGTCTCACATTTGAAGCAGGCAGCTGGCAACAATGCTGTGATAGTTGGTTTTGTCACGAAGCCTTCACATGAAGATTTTGCCAAGGTGAGCCCTTTTTTACAGAAGTGAGAGTATGCCATGTTAGAAATAAGTTAAAAGGAAGGTAAAGAAGTAATAAAATTGGATGGTTTTGTACAACCATGAGTTGCATAAAATCAGTATGTAAGTGTTGATACTCTTCGATTGAATGTTCTACATTGAAATGAAAAGTGACTCATTCTGGTTTCTAAATACGAAAATTAGATGTGGCTAACAGAACAAACTAAGAACAATTGAACTAAATTTGAGAGATACCCTCCTTAAGGAAAAGATTCAGTCATATGCAGTGATCTTTATTGGTCCAAAATGTTATTCTTCAGGTAAATAGAATGATTTAATTGATTATTTTGGCCCAAGCAATTATTTAGGTTCACCTAACAGTAGTTGGTTATAGGCTTAACTTTCTGCATCTTACCAATGATGAGAATTTGGGAAATTTCTGTTGTTTTGTTCCTTACTCAGCCAAAGAAAACACTATATTTGAAGCTTATTTTGGTCCCATCTTTTGTAGAGGGGTTCATTTCCTATGAATCCTACTCCAAATGGCTTGATATTTGTGCTTCTCTCATTTGAGACTCCTCTATCATCTCAATTACAAGTAGTTGGTGTAGTTCTCCATAAAGCAACAGATGAAATATTGTCCATGAATTGGGAAGCAATTCAGAACCTTTTAACAGAATCACATACGCCTCAGGCATGCAGAAGCTGCAAAGGTAACTTCTAAATGGATTATATATACCATGTTCCTCTTATAAGCTACATTAGATGTTTGGATAAAATTTGCTTGTCTATTGTTGTTTCTTTGTACAGTTGACATTTGTTTACAGACTTCATATAACATGTCAAATTTGGATGGACATGCTTATATAGTGCCAACTGAAAGATAACTTGAGGACAAGAAAGTTGATATTTTGTTGCTGTTTCTTTGGCCTGTCTTTATTTTCTTTATAGGAATTTTTTATATGGATAATAAAGTTGGTTTTGTTCTATCTCTGGGTTCCAGCAGCCCTATGCTAGAATGTCTAAGCTGGTGTTCTTTTTTATGGTTTTGCCCTCCTATGGTTTCCAGGGTCAGAATTCGGCTTTTTCGCTGAAAGCTGGTATTATCTAGACAGGAAAGTTGTCATTCTGGGAGTTGCTGTTGGGTTGTTCTTTATAGGTTTCGGCAGATTAGTCTGGGAGGTTCATTGGTGTTCCAAGAATTGTCCCTCTCAGGGGCTGAGGTCTGGTCAGGATAGTTTGGGGAATGATAAAGTGGGTAGTGATCTGAATTCAGTTGGGGCTTGTAGCTGGGGTTTTACTGTTTATGGAGTTGGCTTTCGCAGGTGTTCTTATTTTGCTGTTATAGCCTTGGCCAAAAATACCCTTCCTTCTTTTGTCTTTGCCTGGAAGATTCTCTGGGCAGTTTTGCCCTCTGTGTGCTGGAAGAGCTATCTGCTTGTTAGCTGAGGATGGTTATGGTGCTGACCTTGATCTCTTTATCTCGGAAGGAAATTGCAATTTTGGGTGTTTCTTGTGATGTTCTTTGACTTTTCCCAGGGGAGCTGCGTTGCCTATGTTAAAAATCTTAAAATGCTTGAGAGCTGGGTTCTTTTTTGGTGTGATTACTCAGTCAGGTATTTGTTTGTTTCCCCATTGGGTTGTTTCCTTTGGACCTGGAGTATGTTCTGCTGTTTTATTAGGCTACAAAGGTTGGGCCGATAAGGAGAAGCAGCTGCTACTATGGTTTTTCAAGTGGTGGGCCTTTTGCAATGGGCTTGCTCCTCTCCTGGGCCACTGCTGTCGATTGAGCAAGGCTGATTTTAGCTGGGTCGGTTGTCCTCTCTCCGCCCAACTCTTTTAGGCTTGATTTTGCTACAGCCTTTTATTTGTAAAGGTTTGTGTCTCTTTTGATTTTCGGCCTTCTGTGTAGTTTCCCTTTGGGCCTGTCCAAGGGTGTTGTTTGAAGAGGAGTCCCCTCTCTTAGGCTGTATTTTTTTTTATTCTTTTCTGTTTTACCCAAAAGAGAAAAAGACATGAAACTTCCTCTCATATTTCTTTTAAATCTCTTCCACTTTATGTACAAAAATCCCAAAAGATGAAACTTTCTTTTGTAGTCTTTGACTCTTATTATTTAACGACCTCACAACTCACAACACTCGCTCTTCACCAATTTTCTTAACGAATTAGTTTTCTCTAGATGAAGAAACTGTCTCAATTCCACTACATATATTGCTGCCCTGCCACTGCAATTTATCAGGCTTCACATTCCTCATATCATGACAATAAGTTCACAAACGGAGCCATGGTGACTGAATAGGCCTTGACACTCTTCAGATATTCTTCAAATCTCTTTCTAGGTTGGCGTTATTGGCGAAATCACCTGCAAAAGAAAGAAAAGATTTATGAAAAGACAGTCAAGAAAATATGCAAAACAGTTGCTAAAGTACGTTTCATTGCAAGTGTATCAGCTACTACCACTTATAAATTACAAATTTCTTAAGTGAAGACTAGAAGTGAGTCGGTAAATCATGTATATTTACATTATCTGGTTTCTTTAGGAGACTTCTTGCTATCTATCCTCTTAAATGGACATGGATTATTTTGGATTGATCTTCCCGTTTCTTTCTTGCACCAAGCTGTTAATTAACAAGGGACAAATTAACGTCAATATTGGTATTGCAACTAGGCAAACCAACAACAAAAAATGTAACTTAAGAAGATTTCTAGTAAGAAGGGACAAATTAACGTCAATATTGGTATTGCAACTAGGCAAACCAACAACAAAACATGTAACTTAAGAAGATTTCTAGTAAGAAATTACTTAGGAGACAGGCATCGATAAGACATTTGGTAAGGACTAGAGATGATCATATCCATCAAGGCCAAAGATTCAAACAGAGAAGTAGAGAACATCTTCTAACCTCGAGAAGTTCAAGAGATATAATATTGGAGATTTATGCACTTTTGATATCCTGCAGAAATGATGTGACTAAGTTATCAATATAGAGATCTAAAAATCTACAACATTCCTCATCCGAGTTGGAAACGTCTTACCACCATAGGAACTGGTCACAAGCTCAGCTATTTATTTGGCAATAGCTATTGCAGGCCACATATACTTCAAGTCTTTCACCCAAGGTGATGCATCACTCTCTTAAAACTGTGTTGATTTCATCACTCCAATCATAGGATTCACCTTGAACAAATAAATACAATTAAGTAGACATGCTCTCGCAGAAAAAAAGGCAATCGAATTGTGAAAAGGAGAAGATAAGTCTACTTGAAAGGAGAAAGAATATCTCACGTGCAAATATTTCAGCCAGTTCTTCTATAGAATATGTAAAGGTTCATTACTTGATTTTGCTCTCATCATTTCTTCTTATAAAAATTGAATAATGAAAGCAAGAAGATGAAGAATTTCTTTCAATTGCCTTACCTAAAACTAACACTCCAAATCTGGATTTAATCTATCCAATTGTATCCAACTGAAAAAAAAAAAAAAAAGAACCATAATAATCAAATTCAAGGTATAAAATTCAAGTTAATTAAAGTTTAATTTAATCAATACAAGTTGCATAAATTACGTGTACGTAGTACCAGTGTGATTGTCTTCGTGATGATTATCTGGCAAATTAAAATAAGAGTAACTTATTAACACATGAAATTAAGGCAGAGGATAAAAACAATAATATGTTAATATAAAAAATTCTGCTAATAGTGGAGGTATAAGTAAATGACAAACCTTGATTATCTTACCGCATCCATTGAATTCAATAAATTAAGCTCAATTCTTCCTCCCTAGAATTGTAGATGAATTTTCCATGTATTTTAACACTAAGGATGTGAGCTATCTTTGAGCAAATACTCCTTGGAATCAACACTAGGCATGTAATTAATTTGAGATTTGGGCAAAACCAAATTGTAAATTCTTTAAGGGAGGTGTGGCTTCCCAGAAATTGATTTGATCTTTGGGCATTGCGTAATCGAGAAGCTTTTAAGTGAGACGAGGTGTCCTAGGTCTGGAATTTACTCAAGATTTGGGGAATCCCAAATGTTCAAGACTGTAAGAGAAGTCAATGAGCCCAAATCTGAAATAGATTTTAATGGTGCGAAATCAGATATTGTTAAAGATTCAAGAGAAGTTGGAATTCACTGGTAGGGCTGTGAAAAACCGGTTAACCGAACCGATTGAGGATTTTTCGAACCGAACCAAAAAATCGATTCAAACAAAAATCCAAACCGAAACCGAACCGAATCAATGCTTAAACTGATTTTAAACCGGATCGAATGATCGGTTTGAAAAACCGGTTAACCGATTTGAATCGAACTTTAAATAAAAAAAATTTAATCTTCTTTCAATCCAAAGTATTCCCTTCGGAGGCAATAATAGATTTGATTATCTCAGGATTAATCTTGGAATGGCGCCCTGAAGGTCTGCAAAAACTCATTACAATAAGTTCTAAACACAATAACACAAGAAAAAAAATTAATCAGAAATAGAGATTAGAAGAAGAAGCCATATACCTCAAAAGTTTCGTTGACGATAGAAATTTCTAGAACTAAGACTAAGAGGAAGCCGTTTCTTTTCTCTCCATGCCAAAGAACTCAAGTTTCAGTCGCGAGAAAGAGAGAGTATGAGAATGGAATTTGAATACTTGGGAGAAAGAGGAGATGACAACTTAAATGGTAAAGTGGCAGAGAGAATGAAGAAGCACAGGCCACGAGGTACACATCTACACATGAGCTGTAGAAATGAGAGAGAGAGACGCCAGGGGTTGGGTTTGGTTTGACTTGTAAATGCACACTCTCCCCATGTTCTTGACAATATTAAAGAGGGGAAAAAATATTACTTTTTTTTTTAAACCGGTTTTAAAATCTGGTTTCAGTTAACCGGTTTGAAAAAAATCTATAAACTGAAAACCGAACCGAATAATCGGTTTATGAAATTTTGAAAATCGAAATCAAACCAGTTTACAAAAAAACTGAATTTTCAGTTTGGTTTCGATCCGATTTTTTGATTCGATTCGGTTTTCGAACTTTTCTTCACACCCCTATTCACTGGTTGTCCAATAAAATAATCTTCGGATCTTCAAGAAGTTTAAGAGGTGAGATTTTGCAATCCCCATCTAATCACATTCGACATCTCCCTCAATATAGAGATATGATAGGCTGATTGGCATGCCTTCTATAGGCAACGATACCAAACAATTATGTAGTCTTTTACAAATGCAAAGTATGAGGGTAAAGTCGTCAATTCAAGATACAAAGGAATGCGCGGAGGTTTCAGTTAAAATCTAAAGCAGAGAATGTGATTCTCCCATGGCCATATACCGCCTTTCTCTTTCTCTCTCTACAAAGCCAGCAAAATGACGCCATCATTTCAGTTGCGTTTAGTTGAAGCCAAACACGAGGATAGAGAAAGAACAAGAAAATGAGTTCAATCAAAGGAATATTCTTCGACAAATCGGTGCTCCAAACGACTCGGCGTTTCAGCTGTGATCGGGACTCTCCTCTTTGCTTCGTAAGCTCCGTCAATCGAAAATCCGTACGGTACTATTTCATCTTATATCATCTCTTTCGCGGTCTCTTTGTTTTGAAGTTGTTGTTAGAAATGAGTTGAATTTTGACATTTACGTTTCACATTGTTTTTCGCAGGGCGTTTCGTATGGTCTTGGCCTTTCGTCTGATTAGGTAATTCTTGCTTTTATATTTTTTTCTCTATGCTTTAGAGTAGGTAATAAGAGTTCTCTTTTATGTTAATTTTTAAAGTTTGAGTGCCTGTTCAGATGAAACAGATGAAGTGTTTGTCTTCCTCGAAAATTTAAAAGAAAAAATGCACTTTCTGCATAAGAATAGCATCTATAAGTGCTTTTTTTGGGAAGCACTTGGAGAGATTATTTCTGGACAAGTTCTCTCAATCGCATGCATCAGGAGTGCTTTTGACGCAATGGAAAATGCATGTAACATATTCTTCTCTAAAAAGTGATTTGTAAGTACACAAAAGTAATAAAAATGTTGATCAAATATATTATTTAAAAAAAAGGCTTTTAAGTGCTTTTATCAAAGGAGCTCTCTACAATGGCACATTCAAATTTTTGTTGTAAAGCTTATGTTGTTTAGAAGAGTGTTTGATATGCTTATATTTCGAACAATGGTGTTATTTTTTTGTGTTGACTGTAGCTATTGATCTCGTTCTTACAGCTAAGAATTTAGTGAAGGCACAGAAGTTTATACTTAATAATATGCATTGCTGCTGTATTTAGTTTGAATTGTCTTGCGCGGCAGCTTAGATGACAGTTAAAGATGTTTGGTTTAATATACGTGTATTGGTTTTTTCACCAACTTCAATTTTTGAGAAATACCTAATATACGTGTATTGGTTTGCATCTGCTTGGTATAGGTGATTCCATTGAAGAGGATTGCGACGTAATACTTGTGTGAATTCTTTCTTTTGGATGCATCTATAGATGGTGCTGTAAATGAGATAAACGAAGCATGGAGCGACAACGGAGGAAGTATTTTGTGTGTTGTTTCTGATAATAAGGATGTTGTTCATAAACTTAGTTTCCATTGACTGATTATTGTTGTGGGTGAGTACTGCTGAACCTACAGATCTCTAGTGACTAACAGGATAATGTGAGTCTTTTAGAAAGTATCTGATAATCAATTAGTGTCTTACGTAAAACAAAGGACGTCCTGCTGTATAATGCTTGCTTCTGAAAGACACGAGTCTTGGAGAAAGTATTTGATTGGAGAGATTAAGGCTGTGTTCTATTGATAGCGTCTTCTGTCTACATAAAATGCATATGAATCTATTGTCTAAAATTCTTACCAACTTATTGTTGCATTAGTACTAGTTGGTGGAATAATATGCTGAAGTAAGTTGCTCCCAATTTTGGGGACTTAATACCGTGTTCTGCATCTAGATTATGGTCATTAGTTACAGAAAATGTTTGATAAGTTTGCTCCTTTCTTCTACTGAATTTGGTGAATTGGTTTTTAAAACTGGATTCTGCTTTTCTCTAAAGTGTCAAAAGTGCAAGTTTATGTGATAATTCAAGCATGCTTTATATGAACAAGCTAGAAGAGATGCCTATAACAACAAATTCTCCTAATCCTAGAACCAGACCAACAAAAAAGTGAAGCGTGTAATCATAAAGACCTTCATATAGACAGATTCTCCAAATAAACATTGTGCTATGGTGAAGGGCATTGAAACCAAATCCCCAAATATGCATGTATCTTATATACTTCAATAAAGCACACAAAAACAAGAACTCTTGTCATAATCAGCAAATAACATTTAAACAATCTTGAAACAAACTCGTAACTCATATAAAATAACATATTTTGTGTTAGGGTCCCACACCGACTAGGCATGCTCAAGCCTACTACTTTATAGAGAGAGTAATTCTCTCATTCAACAAGGCCTTATTGGGTGAAGAGTCAGGCCCACCTCAAATTATATCATAATATCAAAGCTAGGACCAGTGGTAGGTTGCCAAACTACCTTCGTTCATAGGCAAGTGAACCATATGGGCTTGATCGTGAAGGGCAATGTTGGAGTCCTATACCGACTAGGCACACTCAAGTCTATTGGGTTATAAGAGGGGGTAATCCTTCCATTCAAAAAAGTCTTATTGGATGAGGAGTCAGACACACCTTAAATCCTATCATGGTATCAGAGCTCAAGTTTAGTTAAGCTGAGTGTTTGACCAGTGGGTGAAGAGTTAGAGCTAGTAACTGAACGAAATAGAGAAGCAACAGGAACAAAATAATAATAGTTAAACAAAACAAACAGTAAACAAAGAATGTAATACGCGCGATTTACCCTGGTTCACCCAATGTAGGCTACGTCCAGCTGAGTCAATATTATTGCAATATGCCTCACTTCTCTCGTTTACAATGAATGAATTGTTCTCACCTCCATAACAAGAGAAAAGTATGTTTATATACTAGGTTTAAGAGATTAAACCTAGTTTTACAAGAATTCCTATTCCTAAGCCCAACCCAAAAAGGAATTAATAACTTAAAAGGAATCCTACAGCGGTTATACATGGAAAAGCCCAAAACCGCCTACGGGCTCGGGGGCGCCCCCCGCGACCCCCGCCCGCTCACCGGGAGCGGGGCACCCGCCGCTTGTCCGGGCAGCGGGACCCCCGAGTGCGTCTCCGTTACCCATTAATGCTGAAGTAGTCGACAACTCCAACAGTAACTACCTCTATTCATCAACAGGTATGACCCAGAATATGGATTTGTCTCTTTGTATAACTCTTTGTAAGGCTAGTATTACTCTTAATTATAATATCTTTGTTGTAATTCGGGTAGGATAGGTGAATGACAAATACTATGAAAATATTACACCAATATATCCATCATTTGTAATGGAGATACTTGAAATAAATTTTCAGAAATTAAAACCCAAGATTCATTGTTTAAGTAGACATGTTTATTATTAACTTATTAATTATGAGTATTTTTCTCATTTTGTGAATTTTTGAGAACAAAATCAAGCGAAAACCATTAATTCTTCTCTTTCATTAAAATTTATTTTTGTGACAGTAGCTCATTAATCTTACTCTGATCAAGAACTGTTTCAAAAGGTATAATAGAAACTGTTATCCAATCTTGAAAACATAAAATTTAATTGTTGATTTAAACGATTTCCAATCACAGATAAGAGAACAAATGCTGGTTTTATAATGCAGTTCTGATTTGTTACTGCTTAAAGATGAAGACTTATTAATGAATCGCAACGTATGACTTAAAACTAATGGTACTAATTGAAACTCTAATGGAACATCTTTCTTCACTTTGTAATTACAGAATTTAACAAACTTCTCTAGTTCTCTTTGTAAGATCAGAGAAGTGATTGATCGGTGTCTTGATGCTAAGGAGGAGATAGAACTTCTTGAAAGGAAGAAGAAGATTACCCACTTTTTGTGGAGGATGATGATCCTGATTGGTCCGAAGATGCTAGATCTTGAAGTTTCTGATGATCATAGTTCTACAAATTTGTTTAATTCTTGTATCTCTACTGTATTCATGATTAGTTGCCCTGTTTTGTTCTCATCTGGAAATTGATTTGATCCTCAATAGTCCAAAGGAAAACGAAAAAGTTGGGAAAAAATAGAGAAAGCAGTGCACATCATCTGGAACTGGAATTGTAGGCCACCGTCACCTAGAGTAAGTAAATACTAAAATTATTTCTAATGCTTACTTTTCTTCAATTATTCAATTATTATACCAAATGGTGTGTTGCAGTTGATGCTAATGTTGAGCATGAGTTGCTTTCTGCTCTACAAGTGTCAGTATTCCCGGAGGTTATATTCACTAAAGCTGGAAAGATCTTGCAACGAGAATAAGGATTTTAAATTTATTAAATAAAAGTCTATAATTTTCTCTAGGTGGTCTTTAATAATTCTTATGATCTAAACTTCCTTTTTATTGGTTTTTCAGCAATTCAAACTGCAGATGAGTTATAACAAATGATGGCTTTCTCTTATTATGGAGCTTCCAAGCCAGCATGCTTGAATGGTATTGAAAGTAGCCAAGAAATGATCTCATCGTTGTCATCAGCAATTCGTCGAACTAAAACTATAGGAATTGATTGGAAGGACGTTCCTATGAAATGCCTTCTATACGAGGACTAATTAATTGTGATGTATAGACTATGCCTAATTTATCGTAATTAAATTGGGAGTATACTACACTTACAAAGACTATATAAAATCTTTCACATAAAGTGACGTGTCAAAATATGATTAGATGAATTAATATAAAAATCAAATTTTTATACTAATTCATCTGATCATGTTTTCGCACTTCACTTTATGTAAAAGACCTTGTATAGAGTCTTTATGAGTGTAGTATTATTTTTAAATTAATGATATTAGCATACTTTTAGTGCTATTACTAGTTGGCAGAAAAATTATGAGCTCGAATGATTGCATATTCTCCTTTTATGCTTTGCTTTGTTTTTAATGGTCTCTGTTCTTTCCTATAATATAATTATCACAAAATGTCCAACTTCAACCTTGATGAAAGCAGCTTGATTAACACATGTTGCATAAAAAATTTCAATGACTTTACCATAGCTCAAATGACTTTCATACTCTCTTTAGAAAATAGGATTTGAATAAGAGATATGAGATAGCAAAAATAAAGAGGCTAATAAGACAATCACACACATAAGAACACCAAATTTACGTGATTTGGCTAAATTATGTTTACATCCACGAGATATAAATCAAATGACTGAATTGAAGAATAAAATACAAATCTAATACACTCATGTTAAACCCAAACCCAAAACCCTCGTACACCCATCTCTCACTTTCTTTAACAATCTCCCAACTTTATACACACAAATCCCAAAAAGTGAAGTCCTCACAATTCACAACACTCACTCTTCACCCATATAATTGAAGAAGCTAGTGGTGGTGAAAACATTAATATGCTTTAAATGAAGAAACTGTCTCAATTCATTTGCTTATATTGCTGCCCTGCCACTGCAATTCTTCAGGTTTCACATTCCTCTTATCATCTCAATAAGTTCATGGTGCCATGGTACCATGATGAGGCCCAAGTTTGTGAAGCAATGATCTAGTGGTTTATGGCTTTAACCCTCTTCAGGTTTTCTCCAAATCTCTAGCCATGTTGGTGTTAGTGAACTTAATTTTCCAACCTTGCAGCCAGATCACCTGAAAAAAAAAAAAAAAAAAGTAATTGACACAACTGTACAAATACGTGAAACAATTGATACAAAAGTACAATTACAACCTACAAATTTCCGAAGTGATGTAATGTCTTTAAATCTCATCCATTTGCTTTAAGAGATTTCCTGCCCTGCCTTCTCTTTTTATTTTCTTTCTACAAGTTGCTTAACAAGGGTCAAATATCAATATTTGTGTTGCAACTAGGCAAACCATCAACAAATAACAAATTTTTAGAGCGTTTCTAATAAGAAATTACTTAAGAGATATGAGACCGTTTAGTTGATTTGGTAAGGACTTGAACTTATCAGATCCATCAAGCCTTCTCTAGCAAAGATATATAAGCAGAACACCTCCTGATCTCCAAAGTTCAATAAATGAGATACTAGAGATTTTTACTCTCTCTTATCCTGCAGAAAAGACACGAGCTTGTCATGTTTTAAAGATCTCAAAATGTACAAGAACTTCTTATCCAAGTTGGAAAATTCTTACCACCATAGAAACTGATTGATCATAAGCCACTGTAGAAATGACATAAGCTAGACATTTTATTCAAGTCTTTCATCCGAGGTGACACGTGACTCCATTGAAGTTGCATTGATTTCATCTCGACATTCTTAAGACTCACCTTGAATATTAACAAATACAAAGTAAGAAGACATGCTCTTCTAGAATAAAAGGGCAATGATGGTGGAAAAAATAAGAGGACTGAAAAAGAATATCTCACGTGTTTGCACTCGATGAACATTGACTGGTTGTTCTGCTTAAGCAGGATATATTGAGGTCTATACTGTTATGCAACGGAAACATAAACTCTAATGCTAGCTATTGAATATAATAATAACAAGTAGTAAAGTATAAATAAATAGCCAAAATTAAATGCAAAAATAAAGAATACCAGAAATTAACGAGGTTCGGTATTGAAACCTACGTCCTCGGGTGCTGCAAAAGAAAACTCCACTATCTCCAAAACATTATAAACTTTCGAGCAATAAAACAAATACCCAAAACAAATGGGAGATACAACAACACTTACAAACTAAAGGGTCCTTAAAAAAAGAACCCTAAACAAAAGAAGTATAATGGAATTACAACTTAGGATGCCTAATAACAATGATTTGGTCTTTATATATAGGCCCCAAAAGTTTCCCACTTTTCAATCCTAATCAATGTGGGACAAACTAACCTTTTTTGGCCTATTACGTATAAGTCCCTAAACCTTTCTCCATTATCATTTCTACCTCATGTGATTTTGCTAAAAGCCATTTTTCAACAAATACTTTGTTTTTTCTCATCATTTGGTGGACTCCATATGCAAATCCAAGAGTGAGGTCCAAAATGTGTAATTAGATAGGCGAAAGAAAATGATTTGAGATCATCACTTTTTAAGAGTTTAGATATATACAAATGGTGTCAAATATACTTACAAGAAGTTGGAGAAGGAAAATTTTAAGCCCTCCAAATGACTCCTGCATTGTTAATGTAAGTGTAGGGATCCTGCGCATCGTGTTGTTTGCGTAGAGAAAGTAAACAATGGTTTCTTAAATAAGCTATAAAAAATCCTAATGCTTTTCACAACATCTCTTTGCCCAAAACAAAAACATGTGCACCTTGATTAACAGTTGGAACAGCTAGAAGCTCGAAATTATGTATTGTAGTTTCAACAAGGAATCCAAAGCTCCAAACCTGAAGCCAAGAGTTAGGTTTTAAAAGTGGAAGTAGACATGCCAGTTATTAACATTTAGATCTATAAAATTAGACATGCCAAGAGTTAGATTCTAACAGTTGCTTAAGTGAAGTTGGAGACAGCGGCACCTGAAAAAAATGAATCTGAAGGAAAAAATTCATGCCAATAATAGAACCCACATCTAGAAAACATAGTAGCAAGGATCCTTAGCAGATGTTTTTATCAACAATTGCAGATATTGCTTACTTTTTATTACCTTTGAAGCACAGGAGTTGAGAAAATCTATCAGATGACAAAGTAGTGAAGTTTTGGAACAGAGGAACCACTTTCAATTTGTAAGTATTTTGTTATCAAAACAACAAAAGGTAGAATTAATAATCGTAGAATGGTTCAGATGTTAGAAGTTGACAGACCAGAAATTGAAAAAACGAAACAAGAAATGAATAATTTACTTGTATTAAGAATTCAAGATATTAGGATTTGTTCAAGTTCAAAGTTTTTCTTTTCAGTTACGTTTCACACACAAAGAGTGCCCAAATGCAGAATGGTACAGAGTACAGAGATTACAATCAATTTACTGAAAAAATATAAAATTTAATAACAAATATTTGTGACAATGAATTTATGAAATTAGTAAATTTGGATTTGAATGTCGATACAAGGTATTATGTTCAAGTTGACTAACAAATATTATAAGAAAAATTTTAAAATTACCTGCACAAACCTCCACTGGTAGATTCTTGTTGATGATCATCTAGCAAGTTCAAATGAGATAATGACTTCGATCACTGAAAAATTAAGGCGAAGCTCAAAAAAATTCTCTATTAGATAAGAATCTAGATAATAGTAGAGATGTAATTAAGAAAATGACAAACCTTGGTTAATCAGATGATTCATCGCTTTATTCCTCCTTTGAATTGAAGATCAATTTTTAATCTATTTGAACCCTGGGAATATGAGCAATCTTTAAGCAATATCTTTTTTTACCCTTGCTCCACTGTTTTGTTAGCAATGGACAATCTTTAACCCGTAAAGACAAAAGTGAGGATGGCAGATTGTTGGTAAAGTGCAGAAAGTGTGCAGACTTTAGCAAGTTGGTAAAATGCAGAAAGTGTGTAGACTCCAGCAAGTTGCAGTCTCGGTTGAGACCAAGTGTTAACTAAGTTGTTAGTACTTAAAGTTAGTTTGTTACTAGAGTTAAGATGTATGGTTAGACAGTTACAACTCTGGTTAAACCAAGGACTATAAAAGTGCTTCTACAGTGTATTCTCTTTTAGAAAAATGAAAATAAGAAAAAAAACACAGTTCCTAGAATCAGCTTTTTCTTCGTCTCTTTCTCTGTTTTTCGTTTCTTTCTCTGCTTTCTATTTGAAACTTCACATGGTATCAGAGCCATCGACTAGCGTCTAGTATGGTTGATCTGACACAATTTTCTTCATCACAAAACAACTTAAACACCAAAGTGATTACCGAGTCAATCAATTTCGTAAATCCACATTCAATGTCATCTTCATCCCTCCCTGCTATTTTCCCCAAATTGACTAGGGATAACTATAGGTTTTGGAAATCTCAAATCCTCTTTGCAGTTGGATCTCACGATTTAGAGGAACAACTCACCGGATTGATTGCATGTCCAGCTCAATTTGTCAAAGTTCAAGCTGAAGGAGCTGATGGTTCAACGAAAAAGAAACTTAATCCGAAATACAATCAGTGGAAGAAGACCAACAAGCTTTTGGTAAGCTGGCTTTTGAGCTCAATTTCAGAGTCTATGTTCAGTGTAATCTCAAAATGTCAGTTTTCTGCGGATATTTGGTTGACTCTGGAAAAAGAGTTTATCACATAATCAAGAACAAGAATGTTGCATGTTAAATCCTTACTACAAAACACTAAAAAACACAACCTCAGTATCCATGAATATTTTTTCAAAATGAAAAGCTTTGCTGAGAATTCGACAGCAAATGGGATAACAATTACTGATGAAGAGTTGATAAACTACATTTTGGATGGTCTCAATTCAGAATATGATGCCGCGGTTGTCAATATTACCACACGCCTAGAGTCTAAGCTTGATCCACTTACAGTACAAGAAACTGAAATAATCTTGCAGAAGTTTGAGCTCAGGTTAGAGAAAGCAAATCTCATGATGAACTCAGTCATCAACAATGAGTTTCATGGAAGTTCAGTTCATCTTGCAAACGTATCACCTGATCTGAACAACAAAAGTCATCAGTATGACATAACTCAACTCAAATCTGGACAGACTCCCAGTGGACACTCTTCATTTGTTGTTCAATCCCCTACATTTTCAGCATCAATGTATCCTTCTCCACAGTCAGTTCTTGAACCACCTCAATTTGCTCCAGAGGCAGAGAGATTCAATGTTAATTTTACTGAAGGAAGTGCTTCTTTTGGCAGAACCAACTTTGTGCAGAATTATCCTAGACCTCTAGCATTGTTTCATCCTCAAGCATCATTTCAAGGAACAAATTTTTCGTTTTAGTATTTCCCACAGACTGCTGCTAGACATATGAATGCTCCAAACAATGCACTTGGTTTCTCAACTTTGTCCTATTCTAGTACTGGACCGCAGATTCTTCTCAGAACATTTTCTCCACAGCATCTGCTTCCACTTCGGGACTGCCTCAATCACATCCAGGAACTCAAGGTGGTACACCTGGTACTAATAATCAGGTGTTTCTATCTCAAACACAACCTCAAAATTATCAAGATCATGGAGCCAACTATATTGCCACACCATCCATAGTTCAGGACTCCTTTTGGTACATGGATTCTGGTGCCACAGACCATGTCACACCAAACCTGTCTCAGCTAACTCTAAACTCCAGTTATACCGGTAATAAGCAGCTCCAGGTTGGAAATGGTGAGCTTCTCCTTATATCTCATACTGGTCTTGCTTTATTACTTTGCCATCCTAAATATTCCAGATCACTTTATCTCAAAAATGTGTTGTGTGTGCCACATATTACTAAGAATTTGTTAAGCATATCTAAATTTACTAGGGATAATAATGTTATAGTTGAATTTTTTGCTGACTATTATATGGTAAAGGACAAACAATCCAAAACTGTTCTTCTCCAAGGAAAGCTTAAAGCTGGCCTATACCAACTTCAAATTCCAGATGTCTCCTCCTCTTCAACATCAAATATGCCTGTTGCTTCTTCAAAGTCTTTAGGCTTAGCTTTGCACTCTTCTACTACTGTCTTTAAACAACCCTTATCATCCTCTCATTCAATGTATTGTTTCAATTCTGACAATAATGTAGCTGGTTGTCTTAAAACTTTTGATAATCACAATGTTGCTCATACTGTTCCTAATTTTGTATCCACATGTAATGAAGCTACTATTGATAATAAAAGTGCATTGTTTCAAGCTTTACCAGTGGAAAAAACCAATGGACTATTGTGGCACAGAAGATTAGGTCACCCCAATGCCACAATTCTTGCAAAAATTTTACTTTCTCTGCAAATAAATCCCAAAGTTAAGACAAATCTTGATTTTTGCACAAAGATGCCAATTCGCAACCGCACTACCACCTTTCCCAGATCTAGCTCTAGAGCTGCCAAACCTTTGGAATTAGTCCATTCAGACCTTTGGGGTCCCTCCCCTATTCCATCCCCTGAAGGATTCAAGTATTACATCCAGTTTTTAGATGATTATAGTAGGTTCACTTGAGTGTTTCCTTTGAAAGTTAAATCTGAAACCCAAAGTATCTTTAAATAGTTCCATAAGTTGGCTAAAAGACAGTTCAATACTCCTCTAAACTGTGTCCAAACTGATTGGGGTGGTGAGTACCGCAGCCTAGTCCCTTACTTCCTTGCTCATGGTATTCTTTTTCGTCATCCATGTCCTTACACTTACCAACAAAATGGACGAGTGGAAAGGAAACATCGTCAAATAGTTGAACAAGGTCTCACATTGTTAGCCCAAGCTAGTATGCCATAAAACACTGGTGGTTGGCTTTTCAAACAGCTTCCTTTCTTACTAACAGATTACCTACACCAATTTTGTCCAATCAGTCACCATTCCAAGTGTTGTTTAACAAAACTCCAGATTATTCAATCATTAGAGTCTTTGGTTGTGCAGCCTTTCCCTTTACTAGACCCTATAATGCTCACAAATTTGATTTTCATACTATTAAGTGCACTTTTGTTGGATATAGTCTTCATCACAAAGGATACAAATGTTTGGATTCCAATGGCAAGATTTATATTTGTTCTAGTGTCAAATTTGATGAAAATTGTTTTCCTTTCGCTCAAAATCCTTGTCATTCTTACAATGATAATTCCTTTTCTCAAGTTTCTAATGACATATCTACTTTGGTTGCTGATCAGTTTCCATTTCCTTTATCATCCTCACATCTGCCTACTTTTTCTTCCTTAACTCACTCAACCACTTAGCCACAAAGTAAGCGCATGGTCAATCTCGTGTTCACTGTGATGGTCAGTCTCATGGTTTTGTGTTACCTTTACCAACAGGTCAGCAACATAATTCAACTATAGCTACATTACCCCAGTCCACTTTACCGACAAGTTTAACTTCATTTGATTTTCCCTATGAACTTCGTGTGTCTTCTGCACCCCAGCCTTATTCACATTCTAATCAAAATCACCAGCTTACAAACTCCACAAATACTGCAGATCCAAATCCTTCAACCTCCACAAACATCATAACCTACTCACCTACTCCCATAGATTAATCCTCTACCTCCCAACCTGATTTAAATCCCAATCAAAATCACCAGCATACAAACTCCACAAATACTGCAGATCCAAATCCTTCAACCTCCACAAACACCACAACCTACTCACCTACTCCCACAGATCAGTCCTCTGGTCCTATTCACCTTACTATCGACCTGCCCGTTGATAACCAGCCTACTACATGCTCAAACTCCTCTTTTAAAGGTATCAATCTCTATGTTGATCTTCCACTTAAACCTCCATCTCACCTTCCTAACACTCATCCTATGCTTACAAGATCTAAAACCAAGTCTCCCTATTTTATGTTAGTAACCTCTACCTCAGCAGTTTCCCACCTTGACACCACAGAACCCACCAGTACCATTGAAGCTCTCTCTCATCCTTCTTGGAGGGCTGCCATGGAAGATGAGTTCACAGCTCTCTTATCCAACAACACCTGGGAACTTGTATCAGTTGAGCCTCACATGAATATTGTTGGCTGCAAGTGGGTGTTTAGGATTAAACATAACTCAGATGGGTCTATTCAGAGATACAAAGCTAGGTTAGTTGCTAAGGGCTTCTAACAAACTCTTGGTATTGACTACATTGAAACCTTCAGTCCGGTTATTAAATCATCAACCATCAGAGTTGTTTTAAGCTTGGCTGTCTCTTATGGATGGGATATACAACAAGTGGACATCAATAATGCTTTCTTGAATGGAGAACTCAGAGAAACAGTCATATGTCTCAACCTCAAGGTTTTGTTGATCCTAAAGCTCCTCTTCATGTATGCAAACTAGTCAAAGCTTTTTATGGCCTCAAACAGGCTCCCCGAGCCTAGTTTGATAAGCTTAAACATGCCTTTCTAAAATGGGGTTTTGTGACTTCTATGGCAGATTCGAGTCTCTTTATATATAGGAAAAATGGTCAAGTCATGTATGTTATTGTCTACGTAGATGATATACTTTTGACAGGTCCTGATGCTACTTTTGTTCATGAGATTGTTCACAAGCTGAATGTTGATTTTGCTTTGAAAACCTTGGGATCTCTCAAATACTTCCTTGGTTTTGAGGTTCATCGAAATGCATCAGGTTTGCATATGAGTCAAGCTAAGTATGCTCATGATCTTCTTGTCAAGACTGGTATGATGGATTCAAATCCATGTTCAACACCAATGGCCATAGGTAGCAAACTCACCTTTGAGGATAGTGCCTTGTTTGAAAAACCAGCCCTTTATCGGAGTACCATTGGAGCTCTCCAATACCTCACATTATCAAGACCTGAAATAGCCTACTCAATCAACAAACTCAACGAATTTCTTCAAGCCCCAACTCAGTTACATTGGCAAGCTTGCAAGAGACTACTACGATACCTTAAAGGCACTATCAACTTTGGCATTCAGTTAAGCAAAATCTCCAGATTTCATTTAGAATGTTTCACTAATGCTGATTGGGCAGGAGACATTCAAGATTACAGGTCCACAAGTGGGTGTTGTGTGTTCCTTGGCTCCAATTTGTTGCAATGGAGCTCACGCAAACAAAGGGTTGTTTCACTGTCCTCTATTGAGGCAGAATACAAGGCATTTGCCCAAGGTGCAACTGAGCTAGCGTGGTTTCGAAGCTTGTTCTCTGAAATGGGTATCACTCTCTCTGAAATTCCAGTAATCTAGTGTGATAATCAGAGTGCAGGCTCTCTTGCATCCAACCCTGTTTTCCATGCCCGTACTAAGCATATTGAACTATATGCACATTATATTAGAGAGCAAGTTGCCTCCAACTTTGTAAAAGTTCAACATGTTCCCATTGAGCATCAAACAGCTGACATCTTCACCAAATCCCTCTCCACTTCCAGATTTGAGTCATGTAAATAAACTCCATGTTACCGCAGGGATTGAGCCGCTCGTAAATAAACTCCATGTTACCGCATTCCCATCGCTTCATTACGATTCTCTAGTTCCTCTCGAATCTTGTTATTGAGCCATTCGTATTCACTACTCTTACTGATTCTACAAGATTTGGGCTGCTTAGAAATAAACTCCATGTTACTGCACCCACTGCTCTTACTGATTCTACTTCGGGTTCCTCTCAGAATGCTTCAGTTGTTACTGCATTCACTGCTCTTACTGATTCTTCTTTTGGCTTCTCTCAGCATGCTTCAGTCTAAAAGTAGCTACAGTCTCGTTTGAGGACAGATATTGATAAAAGTTAGACTTTAGTGCGGTTCAGTCTTACTGATTCTGCTTTTGGCTCCTCTTAGCATGCTTCAGTCTAAAAGTAGATGCAGGCTCGTTTGAGGACAGATATTGATAAAAGTCAAACTTTAGTGCAGTTCAGTTTTTCAGCAAGAAACATGTAGTCCAGCAAGGAAAATGTAGTCCAATTTCAGTAAGAAAAATGCAGTCCAGCAAGTCCAGTTTTTTTTTTCGACTTTCAAGTTTTCAGTAAGAAAAATGCAGTTTCGTTTGAGGGGAGATGTTGGTAAATAGTAGAATTCCAACCTTAGCAAGGAGCAGTCTTGTTTGAGAGAAGATGTTGGTAAAATGCAGAATGTTAAACAATGCAGAATGCCAAACAAGCTGTAGTCTCATTTGAGGGAAGATGTTGGTAAAGTGCGGAAAGTGTGCAGACTTCAGCAAGTTGGTAAAATGCAGAAAGTGTGCAGACTCCAGCAAGTTGTAGTCTCGGTTGAGACCAAGTGTTAACTAAGTTGTTAGTACTTAAAGTTAGTTTGTTACTAGAGTTAAGATGTATGGTTAGACAGTTACAACTCTGGTTAAACCAAGCACTATAAAAGTGCTTCTATAGTGTATTCTCTTTTAGAAAAACGAAAATAAGAAAAAAAACACAGTTCCCAGAATCAGCTTTTTCTTCGTCTCTTTCTCTGTTTTTCGTTTCTTTCTCGCTTTCTATTTGAAACTTCACACAGACTTTGCAAGGATTTGAGTTTTGGGCATTCCGTAATTTTCAATTTTTCAAGGTTGCCTAGAATGGAATGGATTTGAGCTTTGAGCAATCCCCTGAATGGCCAATCTTCTAAGAGAGGTAAGGTTGGTGAGATTTGGAATTGATTTGATCCTTAGGCAATTCTGAATGACGAATTCTGTAAGAGAGGTGAGGGCTTGAGATTTAGAATTGATTCAATCCTCGGGCATTCCATTATGCTCAATCTTTGTAAGAGAGGTCAGCATTCCCTTGTCCTCTTGTAAAATGGATGTTGCATCTCCACCTAATTTGAGTCTAATTAAGCTTGTGGGAACACCTTCTCTAACCAATAGTTTACGACATCGTTCTATCGTAAGAGAGTCGACACAAGAAAGAGTTTGTAGACCTAGAGGTATGGATTCAAGATTTTCACAATCAACTAAAATAATACTCTAAAGACACATGCTTTCTTCAAAGGACTCATCGATTGACTTTAGCTCTCTCCACCTTTGAATGGAGAGGGATGTAAAAGCCTTAGGTAAATACTGACGCCTTGATAATGTTTTGAGCTCAGAGCAACAAGAAATATGAAGAACCAATCGTGTCAAACCAATCGTGTCATCGATTAGAGGCATTATGTTTTGTATATATATGTGAATGTGTATAGTTTGTATATACATTTTATCTTATCAATAAAAAAAAGTGTTCTTATTTCACATGTGGTTTATCGCTTCATTTATATATATGTATTACATGTGAAATGTCCGGATGATACAAATCTTTAGAAGATCAAAATCATCAAAGTATTCCCTACATAGGTAATATTAATTGGGCAATAATATTATATAGTAGGCATGCTGAATGCCTCCGTAGAATATCATGTGATGGTATTGGTGTGGGTGATTATAAAAGTTATATCACCAGGGCATTAGCATGGATACACGGTTAGTGAACTGTTTATCGAATATGGCCATTTATGATGAATCACATGGACATTTAAAATGTAGTCAATGATTTATCATAAGATCGTACTAGGGTATTATTAATCCTTAGACCTGAGATATCACGGCTGGATTCTGCATAAACGCATATGGTTCATGTGGTGTATAAACATGAGGCTAATCATGCCATGTGTTAATAAGCCGAATTGCCCATGTGTTGTTTATGTGTGAGGACAAGTGATAGTCAAGATGGGATCCGTTGACTTGGTATAGATTGATATCAAGTTCCAAGACAAATGTCAAGATACATTGGAAAAGGGAAATCTCCGGCCGGGGTATATAAAATGTTACATGAAAGGTTGTTTCATGGTGACACGTTCCATATGTATTGAATTAAAATTAAGATAAGGATTTTGACATACCATGAATCCATTCTTAATTGGGATTAGACAACGGAAGGATTTGATTATACAACATGTATGATTATAAAAGGTTCGTTGGAGTATATCTTCATTGTGACTTAGGGGTTATGGAGCATTGCTAGATGTCTACCATAATCAGTGGGAGTTTTATTCATAAAGAGTTATGACAAAACATATCGAAATAGTCTGTGATATTGGGCCCACGGCTAGGCCACATTGAACCTAAGAGGTCACACATAAAAACTAAGGAGAATGAAGAAATAGCCAAAGAGAGTTGATTATCCAAGGTTGGCTAGCACCTACCAAGGGTAATAAAGTTATTTACATGAAACATTTTCTTTATATTAAATTGGATTTTACAAGGGGTTGTAATTGTAAACAATTTAAGAGTTAAATTGTTAATTGTGATTAAATGTTAATCCAATGTTATCATTTAAAGAAGTTTAACAACTTCATAACAATTATGGAATTATTTAAGGAAGTCCAAAACAATTATTGAATTGTTTACAAGGATTCCTATATAAAGAAAATGATATATCAATTTTTGTGTAGAGAAAAATCTCTAAGAACCCTAAATCTCCCTCTTGGTCAAATCTCTTCTTCCCTTGGTGTGGATACTCTTTTGCTTAATTTCTCTTGAAATTAAGAGTCTCCAAGGTTGTTAAGGACTTAAGGTAACATGTTCTACCTTACTTATTTCAATTTGATTGAAATTTTTTTTTAAACTATGACTATACTTGTTATAGCATGATATGCTTAATTCTTCATGCATCCATCTTTCATCTCAGACAACTAACGTGGTGATATGCTCGTGAGAGAATAGCATTGATCAATTCTTAAGTACTCTAGAAGGGAAGTACTTAAATCCTTCAAGAATTCCAGTTTCTCACAAGAATCTATGACAAGATTTTTTAGAGATGAAGGCAGCATGCTACAATCAATGGATCTTAGAGAATCACAAACCCAAATTGTCAATGTTTCCAGGTTCTTTTGCTTCAATCCCCCAGGTAAGGATATTAGAGTTTGGCGTCTACCGAACTGAATATCATTTAGATTGGGAAGAAAATTAGTGTTTTCAAAGAAAACAAAATCGTTTTTACAATTTGTAATTCTAACTCTTTAAAAAGGTGAGATTATGCATACGCCCTCGTATTGATGACCTCTCAATATCGAGGCAAATTTTGCCATGAATCCATGATCTCATCGCGCCATCAATCGTTAAATATTTTACTCTTTGGGATCCTTGCTTTAATTTACTTTCAACCTTTGGAATATTTGAAAACAATGGAGAATAAATCTTTTGAAAATTAATTGAACTGTCATTGCACACCATTATTTAACAAATCAATATCTACTTTGCATTCTTCTGGCAAACATGAGACTCAAAACCACCAACTAATAACAAATCTTTCCAATGACGGAAGATGATCAAGAAGTTCTCCAGCAAGTCTGGGACATCCTTGGATGAAAAGCTCACGGAGCTGAGCTAATCTTTCAACATCTTCATTTCCTCTTCAAATGTCTCAATGCTCATATTCTTCCAAATTCTCAAATCAAAGAACCTCTAATGACTTCAAAGGCATTTTGAAATCTATTCTTTTTAGACTTGCCATTTCTTTGATGGTTAAGTCTTTAAGTGAGCTCAACATTTCAAGTGGAGGCAATGATTTGCATTTTTCACAGTTGTCAAATTTGAGGACCACCAATTTAGAGAATGATGGTGGATCTTTGAACCAATCAAGGGAAACTTTGACCACCATAACACTTGATTGAGAGTTACGCTAAACAAATGACTCGGAGGTTTTTGCTTGTCAAGTACATGCATTTTTACATACTCTTTCCGCGAGTCCTCAAACAGTTGATCTCCCCATTCTAGCAACAAGACTTTTAGATTGCTCTTATTGCTTAGTATTTGCTCCCCTATTTGCTTTGGATCCATCACGTTCTCTTAAGCTTTTCAAATCTTCCAAATTTGGGCTTGACTCCTTACACATAATAAAGCTAGACAGCGGTTGGAGATTTGTCAACTCTTTCATTCTTGACGGTATCTTTTTCAATGAGTTTCGACCACTAATATCAAGATGATAGAGATTGGTCAAATATCTCATGTTGCAAGGTAACTTCATGAGACAAGAACAACGTCTTTTTAATAACAAAGTTTGCAAGTTAAATAATTGGCTTGTTGACTCGGGCAAACTTTTGATCCTAGTGTAAGAAAAATTGAGATGCCTTAGGTGTATCAAATCTCCAATTGAATCAGGTAAATTATATGAGTGATGTAGTACCTTTCTAAGGATAATACTCTCAACTTTTTTAACTTTGGCACCAAATCAAAAAGAACCATAGTAGTTATGTAATGGTCACTATCATTTCTATAATTAGGCCTCATGAATACCGGTAAGAATGTTTTTAGACTCTTAAGTTTTTCCAAGCCTTTAAACTTCTTTTCTCCATCAACATAGTGAAGAAGATAAGAAAAATAACTTCTTTTCTCCATCAACGTAATGAGGAAGATAAGAAAAATAACGAATCCTTTGAAAAATTTCTGGTAGCTCAATATTGACTTCCTCATAACTGAAGTTGATTTCTTTAGAAACAGATTCAGCTAGATCATGAATAAGATCATGCATTACATAATTAGAACTATGGCTACTCAATTTTTGTAAAAGTGATATTGAACATAAATCATGAAAATACTCACCAGTCTTATCGAATTGCTTATCAGATGGTTGAATTACACCTTCTGCCATCCACAAAAGTACAAGTTTATCCTCCTTGAATGTTGGAGTTGTCGACTACTTCAACATTAAAGGGTAACGGAGACGTACTCGGGTGCCCCGCTCCCCGGTGAGCAGGCTGAGGTCGCGGGGCAGCGCCCCCGAGCCCGTAGGCGGTTTTGGGCTTTTCCATGTATAACCGCTATAGGATTTCTTTTAAGTTATTAATTCCTTTTTGAAGGCGGTTTTGGGCTTTTCCATGTATAACCGTTATAGGATTTCTTTTAAGTTATTAATTCCTTTTTGGATTGGGCTTAGGAATAGGAATCCTTGTAAAACTAGGTTTAATCTCTTAAACCTAGTATATAAACATACTTTTCTCTTGTTATGAGAGTGAGAGCAATTCATTCATTGTAAACGAGAGAGGTGAGACATATTGCAATAATATTGACTCAGATGGACATAGCCCACATTGGGTGAACCAAGGTAAATCGCGCGTATTATTTTCTGTGTTTATTGTTTGTTTTGTTTTACTATTATTATTTTGTTCCTGTTGTTGTCTCTATTTCGTTCACTGAATCCGTAATCTTTAGGAAAAATTGTGCAATAGTCAAAACATATTTTTAGATTCGAAGGAAGATAATGATAACTTAGCGTTAGTGCTGGGAGAATGCGATCACTTTCATTAGATACACTCCATATATTGTTGTTTAATATTTTTTTCCCTAAGTATCCCATGGCTTAGAATGTAGAAGACCACTGAGAGTCTTTGCTACTAGAGGTAGGCCTTCGCACCTTTGAACAACTCTCTTATGAATCGAATCGTGAATTTCGTGAGCCTTAGCAATGGAACCATCAGCAAATGCATGTTCTTGAAACAATTGTTAACAATGATCATCAGAAATTGGATTTAAAGGATAAGGAACAGCTCCTATAACAGATGCAACATTTTCAAGGCGTGTTGTGATGATTATGGTACTTCCAGGCGCACCGGCCTTGAAGGGAACCTTAAGGATTTCCCATTTGTCATAGTTATCACTCCAAACATGAAGAGTCTATTGCGGGACACAATTTACGTTGCACTTCATCTAAATTATTTGGAGTAGAGGATAAGGAGTCTATTGACTCAAGAAGTGCCTTTGAAATTGTCGGAACATCAAAATTGTTTGAAACATAGAGCCATGCTTTTTTCTCAAACTTGAAATCTTCCCGCTTCTACATGTGATTGTATATTTTTCGAGCAATCGTTGTTTTGCCGATCCCTACCAAGCCGACGATGGCTATCACTAGAAAGTTGGCACCACTTGGTTGAGCGCTTTTCACGGCCATTTCAACTAGTTTGGCTTCATTTTCATCTCTGCTATAAACAAAATTTTCAGGTCGAACGCTTGAAGTTTCCTCTGGTCTTTCTGGTGCATCGACGTTACTTGATGTCCCTCCAGAAACTACATGCATTTCATGTTTAGCTGATCTTTCCTGCCACAGTTGTTCCAAGCGACAAGTGATGTCTTTGATCTTGGACCCCATGCGGACATTGAACAAGGGACTAGGGAAAGACGCATGGAGGCAGCTCATTCCCTTGCTAGAGCTAGCCTGGTGTTCTGCCTTCATTTTGCGTCGCGAAGCTTCGTAGGCAAACTCATCCAGTATGTCTTCTACATCATAAACCTAGTGTTGAAGATTGTCGAGCCACTCTTTAACGCTTTTATCAGTTAGTTGCTTGTCTTCTGCATTGCGAAAAAGGTTTTTCAACCATCAGCAACTTTTTCTTCAGCTCTTTGAGCTCCGAATCTACTTCAACAAGGTTCCAGGCAAAGTCCCGCACCTCAGTGGACTCCAAAATCTTAAACAACCCCTTAAAGAGTTCAGAGACCAGGGGCTCAACAACAAATTCCATGGTTTCGGTTGTTGAAAGAATGAAAAGATTGAAGATTGTAACAAGAAGAGAACGATGAGAGAAACCAAGATAAACTGGTTAATTTTCTATTAAGAGTGCTCAAAATGGAACTCAAAATACAAGAATATTTGGTGCAAGAACCACTAGAATATTTAATAAAGACAATAATAAATAATCATAATCTTAATTAGTTGATTAAAGTAGTATAATAAGAATATTTGCTACTTTAATCAATATTTGCAAAATTAATCAAGTGTGAGTGACGGTGTCCTCATTGGAAGTGGACTCTAATTTGCAAGTCTTGGTCAAGCAATCATAACCTGAAGTTTGTCCAATTTGATTGGTGAATGAATGTGGCCAAAGATAATTAAATTTTAATTACAGTAAGTAAAATTATAATTTGTTTCTCAAATTACAAGGAATTTAATTTAAGCCTCAAAACATTATTAATTAGTTAATTAATTAGAAATAAAGGCATAAGAATCTTATTATGTAATCTCTTTAACATACCAAAAACCATATTAATGTAGCAAGGAAAGGATGAGACACGGTTATGGCCTGTAGGTGTATAAATTAGAATATTTCGTCAATTTATGCCTTATTCGTAATTGATGAGATATTTTATAATAATAAATCTAATCAACTTACTTTATGACTGATTATAGGCAAGAAATTGAGATAGGGTAAAAAGGCAAGTTAAAAACTAAAAAGCAAAGCGTGGATTTTGGAGTTCAAAATTTTGATTACATACATAGTTTGATAACATAATATATACATACACAGCTAGCAATATAATATCAAGAATGTTAACTTTTGGACAAGGGAAATTATTGATAAAAGAAATTTGGAATCTATGCAACCATAGAAAATAGCATACCTTGTAGGTCTCTTGGGTCCGAATTCATCTTTTGAGAAATAGAAGCATTTGGGAGATTAACATTCTCCAAAATTGTACATGGTCTTAGAACACATCCTCAAAAATAGGGAAATGGCTAGAAAGCATATCAAGTATGTAATTGGCAATGGTAACACCACTTCTCTTTGGTTTGATAATTGGCACCTAAAGGGCCCCCTTGTTTGTACCTATGGGAATAGGATTACTTATGATACAAGGATTGCTAAGGATGCTAAGGTGAGTGTTGTGATTGATGGGTGTAATTGGAAGTGGCCAATTAGAGGAAGAAAAGCAAACTCTTGGGCTCTTATTTACATGAGAAACTCCGTGAATTTCACAAATTCTAGTGTTGAGCACAAGCTTTGTTGGCAACCTTCACCTTCCAGGGATTTCTCTAGCAAATTAGCTTGGGAGGAGATTAGAGGAAGAAGAGCAAAAGTTGATTGGTGTGACTTGGTGTGGTTCTCAAAGGCTATTCCAAGGTAATCTATGATCATATGGATGGCTATTAAGGAGAGATTGCCTACAAAGGACAAGTTGATGAGGTATGGTGCTAGTACTAATGCTTATTGTTGTTTTTGTAACTCGGGTATGGAATCTCTTGACCACCTATTTTTTGTGTGCCCCTTTTCTAAATCTATTTGGTGTAAGATCCTTATGCTTGCTGACCTGGGCTATGTGATTAGACCTTGGCATGATTACATCCTCAATTTGGCTAGGAAATGGAAAGGTAAGAGTCTAAAGATCAACTTGGGTAGGCTTTGTCTAGGGGCTACAGTATATTGGGCTTAGAGGGAGCGAAATTGTGGGATCTTTGGGGGAGAGTGTAAGGATTCTTGCACTATTAACTATACTATCAAAATTGTGGTGAGAGACAAAACCATGAAACTTAGCAATACTAAATCTTCCTATAAAAATAGGAAGTTGGTTGATACATTGGGACTTCCTAGAACCATCTTCAAAAACACTCATTCCACTCCCGACGTTGTCAGTGACCATGTGATCAGGTGAGATGTTATTTTTTTCGATGAGAGACTTACTGACTTACTCATTTTTATTGTGAAGACTTTGTCGCGGTGTATCCTCACTCTCTTTATTTTCTCTGCTTTGAGTCTTCTTTGTGTCTCATTGTATGCATTTTTAGGAGCCAAACCCAAGGGATTGTCCTGAGGATGGCATTTTCTTGTTGATTTATTAGCTAGATTCTTTCTCTTGGGTCTTATTGCCCATGTTGAATTAGATAGGCTCGCAAGAGAATTGTGTAGCATCAAGCTTGGGCATTTGTTTATTTTTTGCATCCTACGCGAGGAATGTCTCGATGTAGGTTGGCCACCTTTTTTGTAGGCCTTTGTAAATCCTTCTTCTTTTAATACAATTTACTTAGCAAATATATATATATAAAGGAAATTTCGTAAAAGATAACGCTTCCATAATAGTCTCCATAAATAATCCATAATTATAACCTTAATTAATTAATTAATTAAAGCAATATATAAAGGAAATTTCTTAAAAGATAACACTTCCATAATATTCTCCATAAATAATTCATAATTATAACCTTAATCAATCAATTAATTAATTAAAGCAATATAATATCAAGAATGTTAGCTACTTTAATTAGTGGATCAAATATTTCTTGAAAAAATTACCAAAAGCAAAATTAATCAAGTGAGAGTGAAGGTGTCCTCGTTGAAAGTGGACCCTAATTTGTAAGTCTTGGTCAAGTTAATTTAACAACTTTAACTCTGTTGAAATTACAGTTGAGTTGCAAGGACATTTCTTAGAAAGAGAAAATGCTAATAAATTGAAAGAAAATTAAACAACTTTAATTCATTAGTCTTTTGCATTGATTGATTTTAATTAAAGTAGATTTGAGCTAGTCTGATACATACAAAACTCCTACCTTCCTAGAAGTTGCATACATGTTGCTGGAATTTCTAGGCTAATCTTAGAAATTCCTTTTAACATTTAGCAAATACTAGATTTCACTCCTCCAATATTCCCACAGAGCTCCTGCCAAATATTATAAAATTACTTATAAGGTTGCAAGGAAATTTCTTGGAATGATTCATGCAATTATTTTCCATAAATTAAGGCTTAATTACTTTGATTGACAATGAGTTAATTCTCATCTAATGCTTCATATTTCTTTGTATTAATACTTCCTTATATCATAAAATATATTTTAAGAAAATGCTATAACCACAATTTCTTCTCACAAACTTCCTTTCACAACTCTGACGTGAAAGTTCACAAGTTGTTAACTTGTAATTAAAGGTGAGCACATGTAGCGGGTATAATTGGAACCTGTAGGTAGAACAAGAACCGGACCCAGAACCTACCCTAAACCGACACTATACGGGTAGGTTCTGGTTTCATTTTATTGGAACTGACACTGTGCAGTTTCGATTCTGATTCCTAAATATTTCGGAATCAAAACTAGAACCTAGGAAAAGAACCTGAAGCAGGTACCCTACTTGGAACCTGTTTGTGTTCTGGTTTTGATTGAGAAATTTTATGTGAATTGTAATGAATTGATTGAATTCAAGTGTTTCGTAGAGATTAGAAGATTTATGAGTCACATTGGTCACAAATGAATGAGTTATCAAAAGTTGAAAACTACTAAATGTAGGTTTTCTTAATTTGTTAAAGGTGTAGTTGTAAACTTTTAAGGTATTTTTATCATTTTTTAAACTAATAGGGGGTAATTGATTTTTTACAAGGTACCCGGGTAAGGAACTGGAACCTGCATTTCAGGTACCCATTCCCGTTCTAGTTCCCCCAAAAAATGCAGTTCCAGTTCCTTTTTTTGGGGAACCTGTACTGTGTGGTTCCGTTTCCCATTCCCCCGAAAAATGCAAGGTACCCAAAACTGCTCACCCCTACTCATAATGGGTTCCACCTGATAAATTGTGACTAACCAATTGCGAATTGCCACATGGGGGTTGTGAGAGAAAGTTTATGAGAAGAGATTGTGGGTGTAGCATTACTCTATATTTTAACTAGCTAGTATGAAACACACCTCAACCTACCACAAGATACTGTTTACTTTAAACACATAGTCTCACATTTTGTCTTCGAGCTTTGTAACCCAAAACACATAAGGGTATATAACTACCCATTACTTAAATGAGGCATACTTCAAAAATAAAAAAGACAGTAACACAATCACACACATATAAAAACATACTTATGTCTATGAGATTTGAATCAAATGATTGAATTAGAGAATAATAGCGCAAGTCTAATACACTCACGGTGACCCCAAATCCATAGACACCCTTCACTCAGTTTCTTTGACACTCTCTCACTTTATGCACAAACACATCAAAAAGTGAAGTTATCGTTTGTAGCCTTTGACTCTTGTTGTCTAACAAGAAGTCACAACCACAACAATTTTGTAACAACACCATTCCACAACCTATTATAATCGAAGAAGCGATGACGAAAAAATGAATTTGGTTCGAATGAAGAAACTGTCTCAATTGCGATGCCTATGTTTATGCCTTGCCGTTGCATTTTTCCAGGCTTCACCTTCCTCTTATATTAGTTAATGAAAACAATGTTTTCATCTCTTTTATCTATTAATTCATGACCATTTAAATTCTAAGCTTTTTGAAAAACAAGAAAAAGAAATGGAAAGTAGATAAAAAGGTGATGGACAATGAATTGAAAGTAAATAAAGCAAGAAATTAAAGGCTATGTTGAGGGACCGGAACTCAGAAATAACGAGACAATGATAGCGTCCATAAAATGGTCCTAATTAAGGCTTAATTACTTTGATTGACAATGAGTTAGTTCTCATCCAATGATGCATACTTCTTTGTATTAGTACTTCCTTATATCATAGAATGATTTTTGAACTAGCTAGTATGAAACACACCTCAACCCATAATGAAATAAGTAATTTTGTTAAAAAAATAGTATAATTGATTTTGAAATAGAATTACTATTACATTTAAGAAAATTTAGTTTGAATCAAGACCTTGGAGGAGAAAAATAGATGAAGTTGTGGTATATTCAAAGTAATTATAAAAAAAATTATTAAGTCATTATACAAGTATTGTAGAGAGTAACATATCAAATCAAGCAATTTTGAACCTTTAAGGGGTTAGCCTAATGGTCAAGAAGGTTTGCTCCCTTCATTGACTTCTCGAGTTCAAAGTTCAAACCACCTTAGGGTTACCTATTACAGTTGTAACTTACTTGGAACATTGGACTCGTAGGGTGTTTAATAGGCCACAAGGATTAGTTGAGTATGCGCAAGCTAGCCTGAATACCCCAGTTATAAATAAAAATCAAGCAACTCCTAGCTGGAAATCAACTACTATTGAATGAAGAAGGATACATTTAATAACAGCTTAAAGTTAAATATTAAAATATGACAAGGACTATTGGCGACGACTTTTGAAATCGTCGCTAACAAAATTGTAGCTAAAAAGCCCTTTTTGTTGTAGTGATTATTGTTAGCTTGAAAGGATACATATTGTTAGATTCATTGCTTAAGAAGGAATGTTTATTATTAATCATAAGAAGCTGAACAACTCGTATCCAAGCTTCATGAACAAGACAAAGTTCAGTTCCAGTAAGAAAGCCATGAAGAGAATAAGCTCTTACCGCTAAAATTATTTGAGACCTTTCAATTGTTGTATTTGTGTCCATGAACACAATGTTGCTTTTATAGTGCAGTTCTAATCTATGTTGGAGTTGTCGACTACTTCAGCATTAATGGGTAACGGAGACGCACTCGGGGGTCCCGCTGTCCGGACAGCGGGCGGGTGCCCCGCTCCCCGGTGAGCGGGCGGGGGTCGCGGGGCGCGCCCCGTGAGCCCTAGGCGGTTTTGGGCTTTTCCATGTATAACCGCTGTAGGATTCCTTTTAAGTTATTAATTCCTTTTTGGGTTGGGCTTAGGAATAGGAATTCTTGTAAAACTAGGTTTAATCTCTTAAACCTAGTATATAAACATACTTTTCTCTTGTTATGGAAGTGAGAACAATTCATTCATTGAAAACGAGAGAAGTGAGGCATATTGCAATAATATTGACTCAGCTGGACGTAGCCTACATTGGGTGAACCAGGGTAAATCGCGCGTATTACATTCTTTGTTTACTGTTTGTTTTGTTTAACTATTATTATTTTGTTCCTGTTGCTTCTCTATTTCGTTCAATCTATTACTACTTTACTTGTTAATGAAACGCAACGTATGACTTAAAACTAATGGTATTAACTGAGACTGATGGAAGATCTTTCTTCTCTTTTTGTAATAACAAAATTTAACAAACTTCTGTTACTTAACCTTAAGTGATGTTTGAAACTTAAAGTATGCTTCTCCTTCATCATTAATTCTTCTAATAATCTCATCAGCATCGCCCCTCAACAACTAGTATTAGATACAAACATTTTAGAAGATACAGAGAAAATAAAATAGAACTTTAAATCCAAAACCTTGAATCTTAGAGGTTCTCGTAAGTTCTTTATATATATGTTTACAAGCATAATCAAGTGTATGACCAAATGGATTGTTACGATTGTAGTCCCATAATTTACACCTTTACAAAATGATAAAAGTAAAAAATATATAACTAAGAACCAGAACTAAAAAATCTTTTACAAATCAATATAGCTTCAATCAAGAGATATTTTGTCAAGTCTTGATCTGATATGGAGAAGATTGGTATGGTAGCGGAATGACAGATTTGGTAGCTGCTCGTTTGACCTATTACAATTTTTCAGATAATTTGAATTTCCATTAATTAAACATGACATTGTTAACAATGCTTATAGAAGCCCCAAGGCTATAGCATTATTGACAATTTCTGAACTTGTGCTTTCTGAAAGAAAGTAACACCAGGCACGGTTCTTGGACAATCAACAGCAATCTTACAAGAAAATAAAGATAACTGTCAAGGTCATGTGGAAAGTTAAACAAAAAGATCAAGATTGATATGCAGTTTCTGTCAAAATACCTGGCGAAGCATGTTGATTTCATCATCTGAACGTTCAGTGTCTGGAATGTCATAAAACTGAGCAACACAGTCAAGATACTACGTTTCCTTCTATCTGAATTAGGTGTTGCATATCCCTGTTGTCAGTTCATATTTAAATTTCAAAAGGAAAAAAAAAAAAACTATATTCTATAGAGACGAGTGCCAGATTATGTGAATTCTAGCACTCAGATGGAGACAATCACTTGAATGCATGCTCCTAAAATGATTCCTTTTAAGTTTTGAACAATAGGAATAGACGACTACCAAACTCAGAAAGACAAACAAAACTAAACACCTCAAGCCTCAATATCAGTTGAGTAATAAACTCTCAAATGCAAACAAATCTCGCAACAACAAATCAAAAACCGATAAACCAAAATACCCAGAAACCATTTGCAAGATCTGCTGCTAATCCCCAAATGGGCAATCAATTCTGATTAAAAAAAAAAAAAATTCATGATAAATTTTCTAAAAAGGAAGCTTTTTTAACATAACCCCTGAACATTCTTGAGGGTTTGGTTGAATCTGAAATCCAGGGTTGAGACAGAAATGGTTTCTCTTTTAGGACGATTTTGATTTTGATTTTGTTGTTGCTCGTCTTCTTTGGTGGTGTTGCTGTTTTGGTGATTAATGTTCATGCTTACTGTTGCAGTGTAAATGCCATGTTTTTTTCTTAGAAAGGGTCAACTTTAAAAATGGTCATGCTTGTCTCAATTTCTCACCATCCTATAATCAAACTGATGTTACCACATAAAGAGTTGCGTCAATTGAGATGTCAACAATATAAGTACCTTCAATGTTGCCTGACGTCTAGCCTAAACGTGACAAAATCTTTAGCAAGTTTTCCTCATAGTCTTTCAATAAATTTCTATTTCATCAAACAATATTATTATCTCTTTAAACTGCTGCAAATAGTAATTATCTCTTTAATTGAAGTATAACAAAATAGCAAGCATATATAAAGGGGGAAAAAACAGAAACATAAACCAAATAATTCTAGCTGAAGTATTCTGAGAAATTTAGCAACAGATTTCAATCTTCTGTTCCAATCAATCCAAGCATAGAAACTTCTGCTTCAATGATGCAAGTGTCATCAACCAAAAAACCCTGTTTTGGATCCTTGAGTTTATGCAACGATAAGAACCTTCTAGAACACCAATTCAGGAGTGGAGCAGCAAACAGCCTTTTACCTGCAGGAAGGAAAAAGAAAAAAAGAACAGATAAGTGACTTTATAATCCTTCCAACCATAAGAACCAAGGCAAGAAATTAAGGCACTAATGCAAGCTTTATATTGAAAATTCTCCCATGCCTAAAACTTTTAACATGCGGGCCAAAGTTGAGCGCCTAATTGCTTACTTTTGATTGTACGGTTTGTGAAGTGAGCGTCTAGATGCTCACTTTTTGTCTGCATGTTAAAAATTTCAGAACGTCCGCATTAAAAAATGAATAATCTTTATATTGCATTCAAGAGATTCCTATATGTCACTTCAATGTGCAATCTTTAGTATTCATTTGACACCATTTCTCTCTTCACCAAAAAGGCTTATAATATTGAAAACTCTAAACATTAAATCTAAACTCTTGACTTGCAACCAAAAGAGTTAAAGCAGGATTAAGCAAATTTCATATTTTTTTTCCTTAACAATAAAGAACTTTTTGGGAAAACTATATTGTCATGAACTCTAATTGAAAAAGTTGTACGGTAAGAATTCTTAATCTCACTTGTAAATTCAATGTGCCTTCCTTCAATTTGATTTTCGACACGCAGAATGAATTTCACAAAAAAATTAGATGTGCCATCAGGGATACTTGACTTGGGCAGAAATAGAAAAATTGAAATATTGTTTCCCTCGGCTTCGCATTTCCATTAGGGAAGAACAAATTTTCCTGCATTATAATTAAAAATTAATCAAACTCAGGAAGTGGTTCATATGGCAAAGAGAAAGAAAAGCCATTCCATATCAAAAGTGTATATGTACTAGTTGTAGTCTCCAAATGGTATAGACTCGTAACTTTCCTTGAGTAAATTTGACAATTTATTGATTTTCCAAAGATGGTAACATGTAGCAGGTTTTTTAATCATTGATAAGCACTCCCCTTTTGAAACACATTTGACAACAAAAATCTCAGCACCAAAAACACAAGTATCATCAATAAGGTATCCCTCTAGAGGGTCATGAAATGATTTCATGTCTATGCATTTGGTGATAGCCCATTTGGTCTTCATTGCGTGGTATCGCCTTACCCTACCATCTACATCACAAACATTAATGTAGCTATAATTATGAAAGCATAACAAGTTGTAAATTTATCAACGGTATTGCCATATGGTTGACCCGTTTATATCAATATAGACAACATAATAATATGACTTCGATTGTATAGCAAATGAAAAATGAGAAAGATGATTTCAGCCGGTTTGCCCAAGCATTTTTCTCAAGACCTTGAAAGGGTTCCAAAAACTATACCAGAAAAAGAAATGGACCCTCAAGCTATTAACGAAAAGAAACCCTAATCCTTCCCTGATGAAGCCATAGAAACTTCCCAATTTCAATGAATAAAAAGACTTCCTTAAACTTCGAGGACATAAATGCCTAAGAGATATCCAAAACTTTATTTTATCCCACCAAGAGAAAACCTCTCTTTTCCACAAATATCTTATAAATTTCTCCTATTCCTATCCAACCACAAAATCTGACAAAACTTCCATGATTAAAGCACAGACTATCAACACACCGACATTCCTTCTGCCTTCCATAGTTGCATATCTTCCTATTAGAGCCAAATGATACATAAAAGGTAATGCCTAGGAAATTTTAAACTCCTTAAAAATTGTTCGCAAACAGTTAGAAATAACGAAACAAAAAAAGAGGGTCAATATTCTCTTAGTCCTTTTTGCAAGAATTGAAACAATTCATATTTCAGGTCCCCTCCTTTGAAACGTTTAATTAGTGTTTTTTTTTTTAAAAGCACAACAGTTAAGACCCTCACTTGGACTTTTAACTTTCTGAATCACTCTAGAAGGCCTTCTCCTTTGAAACATATCATTAGGAGAGCAATAAGACTCACAAAGTAAGATTTTGATAAAAATTCCAAACCTGTCAAAAACCACACTCTTATAATCTCTAAGCAGTTAGCAGAGTTTGCGCTAGCATTGTAAGATGTAAGATGTCGCAATCTTACAATCTCTAAATACAGTTAGGGCCACCCAGAATTTTTAGATAAAAGCATTGGCATGGCACAAACAAGAATGGCACATTATGTGATTATAATTTTATATTGTCAAGGACATTACCTTGGAGACTATCATACTTGTCCTCAAGCTGATTGTAGATTAAAAAATTGAAAATCACATTGACTTCCAATCTTGCAGGAAGAGAACTTGTCTCCATCAATTCCAGGTACATGGAGATATGATTTTCCCTGTTTTTGCTAGAGTCACCGTTTGGCTAGATATGTAGTGTCCTGTAAAACCAGATACCAATTGTAAAGTGAAAGAAAAAAAGAATTATATTATAATTCTACACTAAAACAGGTCCGATATCCTGAAACTTGACAAATGGTCAGAGACAACATGTTGTTTACTATCTATTTTAGGGTCATATTATGCAAGCTAAATAAAAAAAAAAAATTGTATTCACTTCACATGTTTTATAAGATAATCATAAATGAGATATGTAAATAATGTTCACATCTCTAAATATATAGAAGCTATGGTAAAAATAAATTACCATTTGAAACCCCCTGCTTCAAATTGGCTCGTTTTGTATTTCTCAATTGAAGCTTTTAATAACAAGAAGGACTTGATTTTGAACAAGTAATGACTAGACAGAGCATCCCTTCCTGAAGGAGGATCAAATACGAGGCACAACAACAACAAAGTAGTTATATTTTTACATCTCCTACATTATGCTTTTATAATAAACTCCAGAAAATTCCCTCAAGAGGAAGTATGTAGTTCAACTTATGAAAGTTAGTGAAAAACTTTAATGAAATATTTTCAGCTCATTACATCAGTAAGGCCACTAATGAACACCATATAGCTACCGAAGCACTAGTATGAAGAATGAAAGATGATTTCTTATGGTATTGAAAGCTGAGTAAATTTCCAAACTGTTTTCACTATTGTTTTTACACTAAAATAACATATTACACCTAATTTTGTTAGCATCATAGAGGTATTGACCCTTTTTTTTTCTTTTGATACGTAAAAATAAATCGTACTTTTCATACCTTTATTATTTAAGTAAGGCTATACTTATAAAGTTGGAATCCTCACTTTCAATGAGTGATAGAGAGTTATCCATGAATGTTAGCAAAAACAGAATGAAAGAGAAAATTTAGCATCTATGCGGCAACACATGCCACTAGGATCATCCACAAAGTGAAGTGGTAAGACTATTTATATAAGTTTTTCTCACCTGACTTTGGATCCCAACCAATGTAGTTGGTATCATGAGGGCACCACATCAATTATAAAGTGATGGGTAAAATCATGATGACTTTATCCTAATTAAAGAGGTGTTGACACGTAATCAAGGATCTAAAGATAAGATCCCAACTACGGATATACAGCACAATACTCCTGTTATTTTATTCACTCTGCATTCTGGTAGTTAGTAGTTGCATCTAAATCCATGGAGAAACTAAAAAAAATCTTCTGTGTCATCAGTCTTGCACACAAATACTTTGACTAAAATCCTTTTATCTACATAACACGTATAGAAATATTAAAAAAAAAAGGATTAAAACTTTAAGCTTTAAATCAAATCCTGATGAAATTGTATAAACGGGATTTCAACCTAGAACTCTGTACAACCTAAGCTGTTATAATCAGCCCAAGTGTCTAAAATCCACACTACAAATAAAAGATACCTTTCAAGATGGCGACTTCAGCGGACTCCTTGGTCTTCATATTGACGTTGAGAAGAAAACTGCGAATTTGAGGAGATACAAAATCTAAATCAGCGTTTGGCTTTTGAGTTCTTCCTCTTCTTCTTGCAATGCAATGAATAAAACTATTATCTTTATACAAATTACTAATCATATTACCATCAATTCTTCCATATATATATGTATTAATGGCGAGAATTTCTTTTCTCCACAAATGACAATCCCTTTGAAGCTGCTAATAAGATTTCTAGAATCTATAATTTAATGATTTTTAACTTTTGTTTTATTATTTTCCTTGCTTGTTAAGTTTTGCTCATACAATTTCACAGCTGGGGGCTTAGGGTTTAAGTCAGCTGAGACGATTTGATCATAGAACTCAAAGATCACATATAAAGTGGGACCGCTTTTCATTTTCAAGACTGAATGATAAATACAATTCTAGACGATCAAATTTAATATAGTAAATAGGAGACGATGAGATCGGAGAGCGTGAGATTTGGGCACCACATGATTTACACTGAGCAGGGGTACAGATAATCATATGTCCAGATAGAACCTTCGTATCGTATGCATATGTTTATGTTAGCAAAGGATATCGTGTTTGAAATTATTACAGTGCAATGCGCGTAGGGTGGCATTGCTTTTTTAAGAATGCAATTTTATAGTACATGCATTATAAACAATTGTATAGGTAAGACTACCGAGATATGAATCAAACGACTGTATTGGAGAATAATAGCACAAGTCTAATACATTCATGACAACCCCAAATCCATATACACCCTTCTCTCACTTTCTTTGACACTCTCTCACTTTATGCACAAACACGTCAAAAAGTGAAGTTACCATTTGTAGCCTTTGACTCTTGTTATTTAACAAGATGTCACAACCACAATACTCACTCTTCAACTGTACAATTTTATAACAACACCATTCAATAGCCTATTATAATCGAAGAAGCGATGACGAAAACATGAATTTGCTTTGGATGAAGAAACTATCTCAATTCCGGTGCCTACGTTTCAGCCTTGCCGTTGCAATTTTCCAAGCTTCACCTTCCTCTTGTATTAGTTAATGAAAATAATGTTTTCATCTCTTTTATTTATTAATTCATGACAATTTAAATTCTAAGCTTTTTGAAAAACAAGAAAAAGAAATGGAAAGTGGATAAAAAGGTGACAGACAATGAACTGAAAGTAAATAAAGCAAGAAATTAAAGGCTATGTTGAGGGACCGGAACTTAGAAATAACGGGAGAATGATAGCGTCTATAAAATGGTCCTAATTAAGGCTTAATTACTTTAATTGACAATGCGTTAGTTCTCATCCAATGATGCATACTTCTTTGTATTAGTACTTCCTTAATCATAGAATGATTTTTGGACTAACTAGTATGAAACACACCTCAACCCATAATGAAATAAGTAATTTTGTTAAAAAAATAGTGTAATTGATTTTGAAATAGAATTACTATTACATTTAAGAAAATTTAGTTTGAATCAAGACCTTGGAGGAGAAAAATAGATGAAGTTGTGGTATATTCAAAGTAATTATAAAAAAAAAAATAAAAAAATTATTAAGTCATTATGCAAGTATTGTAGAGAGTAACATATTAAATCAAGCAATTTTTAACCTTTAAGGGGTTAGCCTAATGGTCAAGAAGGTTTGCTCCCTTCATTGACTTCTCGAGTTCAAAGTTCAAACCACCTTAAGATTATCTACTATATTTGTGACTTACTTGGAACATTGGACTTATAAGGTGTTCAATAGGTCATAAGGATTAGTTGAGGTATGCACAAGCTAACTCGGATACCCTAGTTATAAATAAAAATCAAGCAACTCCTAGTTGGAAATCAACTACTATTGAATGAAGAAGGATACATGCAAATTCTATTTAGATTTTAATAATAGCTTAAAGTTAAATATTAAAATCTGACAAGGACTAAATAGAAGATATAAACCTAAATCTACTGCATTATTGTTAGCTTGAAATGATACATATAGCTAGATTCATTGCTTAAGAAGGCGTGTTTATTATTAATCATAAGAAGCTGAACAACTGGTATCCAAGCTTCATGAACAAGACAAGGTTTAGTTCCAGTAAGAAAGCCATGAAGAGAATAAGCTCTTACCGCTAGAATTATTTGAGACCTTTCAATTGTTGTATTTGTGTCCATGAACACAATGTTGCTTTTATAGTGCAGTTCTAATCTATTATTGCTTTACTTGTTAATGAAACGCAACGTATGACTTAAAACTAACGGTATTAACTGAGACTCTGATGGAAGATCTTTTTTTTTTTTTGTAATAACAAAATTTAACAAACTTCTGTTACTTAGTCTTAAGTGATATTTGAAACTTAAAGTATGCTTCTCCTTCATCATTAATTCTTCTAATAATCTCATCAGCATCGCCCCTCAACAACTAGTATTAGATACGAACATTTTAAAAGAAATAGGGAAGATAGAATAGAACTTTGAATCCAAAACCTTGAATCGTAGAGGTTCTCATAAGTTCTTTATATATATGTTTACAAGCATAATCAAGTGCACGACCAAAGGGATTGTAATCCCATAATTTACACCTTTACAAAATTATAAAAGTAAAAGATACACAATTAAGAACCAGAACTAAAAAATCTTTTACAAATCAATATAGCTTCAATCAAGAGATATTTTGTCAAGTCTTGATTTGATATGGAGAAGATTGGTATGGTAGTGGAATGACAGATTTGGTAGCTGCTCGTTTGACCTATTACAATTTTTCAGATAATTTGAATTTCCATTAATTAAACATGACATTGTTAACAATGCTTATAGAAGTCCCAAGGTTATAGCATTATTGACAATTTATAACACTTTCACTTTTCACTTTCACTTTGGTCCTTATAAGGATCAGTCGTTAGTGTTTTTTGTTGGTAGAAATAGAATAATGTATCAAAAGACCAAATTACCCTACAAATCAAATGATTTTGGACCCTATGGTTTTGGTCTACTTTTAATGTAAAACCCCATTCCTGATTTTAGTTAGATCATGAATTGTATTTAAGTTAATTAATTCTTTTTTTTTTTTTTTTATTTGATTTTTGGTATTGTGGTAAGATAGGGGTATTTCTGTCAGTTTTTAAAGCTGTGTTAAGGGGGTGAAATCGAAGAAATAAATCCTGATGGGTTTGCATGTACCAAGAGGGAAAAATTTGGACATTTTTGCTAGGGAAAGCTTATGTGGCTGGGTTAAACTGAAATTTAGAGGAATTGGGGGGCAGAAATAAATTTTAGAAAAAATGTTTGTTTAAAAGGGAAGGGAACTGGGCAGTTCGCCCAAAGGAAGAAGAAGAAAACGAGAGGAGAAGAAAGAAAGAAGAGAGGAGAGAAAGGAAAGAAAGAAAAGAAAAGAAAAAGAAAAAAAAGGGAGAGAAGAGAAGAAAGAGTGGTTTGGCCGAGAGATAGAGTGAGAGAAGAAGAAGAAGAACAAAGAGAAAGGGAGAGTTTATTAGTTTTAAGTCTGTGAACAGTGGATCATCAAACCGTGATCTGGAGCTCATTCGCCGTCCGATCGTGCTGATTTTTGGATATGTTGTTCATGAAACACAGCTCTACATTCTGAACGGTGGAGATCGAAATCCAAGCACTGTAATAGGCAGCCAATTATAGGATAGAAGAGTGAGTGGTTTAACCAAAAAGTGTTTTTATAAAAAAAACTTAATTCCGGTTTGCATGTCAAGTTATCTATTTCTATTATAATGTTTTGGGTGCAAAATCTTGAGTTAAGTGTTTTATTTGCTAAAACTTATCTTGCATGTTTCGGCTGAGCAAAGTTTTGGGTGATAATGAATTAGATCTTGTTCCAAACTAATAAGCTTTCATGCTGCATGTTATTTAAATATATGTATATGTCTGTCTCATGAAATTTGATGTTGATGGCTGCTTGATTTGGGGTGTGGTGGCACTATAGAGAGAGTTGGGTTTCGGCTTATGTTGAAGGGTGGAGAAAATCATATTATGCAGAGTTTGGTAACGGGAAATGTTGGTGTTGGCTTATTAAATTGTTGAATGGAGTTTGCATTAAATTGTTAGAAATGGGTCAAGTCCGTAGTAAGTGTTAGAGTTGTCTTACTTGTTCAATTTGTTGGACATGGTCTTCATGAATTTCTTTATACTTTTCCTTGGGTTACTCATTTAAAATCACTTCTTCATCTTTTATGTTTTTGATGTGTTATTGTAGAAATGTCTTAATATGGTTATTGACCAGATTAAAAAAAGGAATTATTGTTCACGGGTGGTGTTGGATTAATGCGTGGTGATATGATGTTGTGGTACGCTTGAGTCTGGGTTAAAATGTCAGTTCTGAAACATGTTTAAAATATTGCAGTTTCACCCCTATATGTGATTTTTGAATATTATTCGTATATGCATGATTTATAAGCACATAGGTAATGTGTTATTGACTTATATGTTACTTGAGATTATGCATGAGATTGTTATGGTGCTAAAACCACCCTACGAAGTACCCATCCCCAGAATCTGATTTTTGGCTCTGCCCGCGATCGAGGATTCAGCAGGGTATGGATCAGGTTTGATTTTGGCTCTGCGCATGCGTATGATTTTATTGGCTCTGCTGGCGTTGAGTGGTCCGCCGGGTATGAGTTTTGAGGCTCTGCCGCGCGATGATAGACCTTCTTAGGGTATGGACAGTCCGTCCCTCGCTCTGCCTGCGTGTGGGACGCCCACCAGGTACGACAGATTTCCCCCAGGGTACTAGTTGTGGTGAGAGTTTTAATAATAAATGTTGAGGTTTTATACAGAATCCGATACAGTTAAAGGAAGTAAGTCAGAGTACAGTTTATTGAGTGCAGGATGATTAGAAATAAATTATATATTGTATGTGAGAACGGGGTGGTTGTTCTATTGCATATTCATAAAGTTACATTGTTGCCATGATTTGCTTGAAAATTGTTGTATGTTAGCATTATTCTTTTTTTAAGAACTTTTATAAACCTCCCCCTTTTTCCCCACTCTTTGAGTATTTCGCTCACCCCTTTTTAAATGTTTTTCCCCCACGGGAGGGACCTTAGGAGATCGTCTTTGGACGGTGAGCCTCCGCTCAGAGTTGTGCCACGCGTTGACATCTTTTATGTGGGTTTTATATTTATGTCGCATTGTAAATTTGGACTTTCGTTTCAAGAACTCATGTTTTCCATCATGTATTTCCTTTTGTTTCATATTTTGGAATGTGTAGTATAAGTGAAAAACCTGATACCAAAAGTTTCCCTAACTCTTTTCTTTTGTAAAACGAAAGATGATGTATGTCTTTTTTTGAGATGTTAGAGATGGAAATACTATGATGTTATTCGGGGAAAAGTATGTCTTTAAACAGGTTTCGCAGTTTTTCTACATGGCACGTCTCGGGTATCCGAGTCTTGTGGGAGCGCCCGGATCCTACGGGATGAGGAAATTCGGGACGGGTTGTGTCAACTTGGTATCAGAGCATGGTTTTCGATTTTTAAGGGCATTTTTTTTAAAATTTTACGCATGCCAATTTGTCCCTTAATGAAGTTTATTTCCGTCCATGAGTTTTATTTTAGAAACAAATTTGTTTATGTTTTGTAGATATCAGCATGAGTCAACGTGGCCAGCCTCGCACGAAATCCGTGAGAGAATTATTAGTTCCTAGAGTGCTCAGGAGGGTGAGTGAGCCTAGGGAAGAGAGAGTAGAAGAGTCGGATGCCCATAGGTCGGGACCTCGGGGGACCCCAGGAGGAATCAGATGCCGAAAATCAAAATGTCGAGGAAGGACCAGTGAATGAACAAAATACAGGGCTCCAAGGTGATGGGGATAACATGGAGCTGACTATGAATAGGATAGCTCAACTAATGACTAGGGTAATGCAAGATAGGACGCATGGGCGTCAGGGAGAAGGAAAAACTATAGAGAGCAAGAAAATTAGGGGCAACAGACTTTGAGGGGACGGGAGATCCCATAGATGCCGACTCCTGGATGGATCAATTAGAGCAAGTATTTGGGATGATGGAGTGCACTGATGACCAAAAACTACGGTTTGCTACCTTTCTACTTAAAGGCAGGGCTCGTCATTGGTGGAGATCGGTACAACTTAGATATGGGGATCCGACAACAATTACTTGGGCCAATTTCCGTCGGGGAGTTCTTGATCATTATTTTCCTGTAGTGTATCAGGACGCTAAGCAGAGTGAGTTTCTCAGACTAACCCAAGGAAATATGTCAGTGGAGGAATATTTGATTAAGTTTATTGAGTTATCCCGTTTTGCCCCACTTATAGTCGGAAATGAGAGAGCAAAATGTAGGAGATTTGAGGAGGGCCTCAGAGGTAGGATCAGAACAATAGTGGCCTCACTCTTGCTTTCGAGTTTGGGAAATTGTGAGAGATAGCTATGAGCGAGAATAATTTGGGAGAGTTTGATAAGGGAGAGCCACGAAGACCGAAAGCGTAGTAAGTGAGTGGGCAGGTTGGTGGCCACCTAGTAATAGAAATCGAAAAAGAGAGGGTAGTTTTTACGGGACCTCGGCGATTCGGGGACGGATTCAAAGATATGCTCAGAGTCAACATTCAGGAGACAGTGGTAATTGGAATATGAGGTCTCAAGTCAATAGATATCAAAGTGGTGGTGCAAGTGAGAACCAACGACCACCCTGTAACAGTTGTGGTAGGTTCCACTCGGGGCAGTGTCAGAAAGGAGCTTCAGGTTGTTATCATTGTGGGCAGTTTGGCCATATCAAGAGAAATTGTCCCATTTTGGCCCAAGGTGATAATGCCTCAGTTCAGCAGAATTTCAGAGGAAATAGGGGCCAGTTTCAAGGACAACAGAGATCTCAGGTTCAGAGGGCCCAGGGTAGTGTTACCAGGTAGAAATAGTGCTAGACAGAGAGGAACAGGGCGACCTCAGACTCAAGCTCGTGTCTTTGCTCTCACGAGCGGGATGCTCAAGCCTCCCCAGACGTGGTTACGGGTATGTTGACTGTTTTTGATCATGAGGCCCGTATTTTAATTGATCCAGGTTCTACACATTCTTTCGTTTCATATCATTTTGCTGTGCATGCAAATAGAGAGTTAGAACCCTTAGAGTGTAAATTAGCAATATCCACCCCTATTGGAGATTCTTTAATGGTTGAGTATGTGTATAGACGTAGTGTGGTGAGGATTGGTGAGCATGAGTTGCAGGTAGATTTGATTCCTCTAGACATGTCCGATTTTGATGTGATTTTGGGAATGGATTGGCTAGCCTTGCATCATGCCACCGTGGATTGTTTCCGTAAAGAGGTAACCTTGAAGCGAGGGAAACCAAAGTTTGTTTTTTGTGGAGAGCGTCGTATCCTTCCTTCTTGTGTTATTTCAGCGATGACTACCAGGCGACTACTCAAGAAACAATGTCCCGCTTATCTAGCTCATGTGGTGGACACTAGAATTAGTGAATTGAGGTTAGAGGATATTTTGGTGGTGAGGGAATTCCCAGACGTATTTCCTGAAGACCTTCCTGGTTTGCCACTTGATAGAGAAATTGAGTTCACTATAGATTTGGTTCCCGGTTCAACCCCCATATCCATGGCCCCTTATAGAATGGCACCACGGGAATTGCAAGAGTTAAAGGTACAACTGCAAGAATTGGTGGATAAGGGTTTCATTAGACCTAGTGTGTCACCGTGGGGAGCACCAGTTTTATTTGTTAAAAAGAAAGATGGTACTTTCAGATTATGCATAGATTACCGACAGTTAAATAAGGTAACAGTGCGTAACAAGTATCCTTTACCACGGATCGATGACTTATTTGATCAATTGCAGGGTGCTAGGGTCTTCTCTAAAATAGATCTAAGGTCTGGTTACCATCAACTAAAGATTAGGGAGACTGATATACCAAAAACAGCATTCAGGACCCGTTATGGACATTATGAGTTCTTAGTGATGCCTTTTGGCTTAACCAATGCTCCTGCAGCTTTTATGGATCTGATGAATAGGGTGTTTCGTCCATACCTGGACTGGTTTGTGGTTGTATTCATTGATGACATTTTAGTGTATTCGAGAAATGAGGAGGAACATGAGGAGCACCTCAGGATGGTCCTACAAACCCTCAGGGAAAATAGACTCTATGCGAAGTTTAGTAAGTGTTAGTTTTGGCTCAATCAGATTACGTTCTTGGGTCATGTGATCTCGGCAAATGGTATTTATGTGGATCCCCAGAAAGTAGAAGCAGTGTTGAATTGGGAGAGACCTGTTAATGTGAGAGAAGTAAGGAGTTTCCTCGGGTTAGCTGGATACTATCGGAGATTTGTGGAAGGATTTTCTAAGATAGCAGCCCCTTTGACTAGATTGACTCGGAAGGAGGTAAAGTTTGAGTGGGATGACGATTGTGGACGGAGTTTCAGGGGAATTGAAAGTAAGGCGACTTGACCCGGTACTTGCCTTGCCTTAGGTAATGATGGATTTGTGGTGTTTAGTGATGCATCCGTCAAGGTTTAGGTTGTGTGTTGATGCAACATGGGAGAGTAATAGCCTATGCCTCCGAGGGCAACTCAAGAAACACGAGATGAATTACCCTGACCCATGATTTGGAACTGCGCGGTAGTCTTTGCCTTAAAAATTTGGGGAGACATTATCTGTATGGGGTAACTTGTCAGATTTTTACGGACCATCAGAGTTTGAAATATTTGTTTACTCAAAAGGAATTGAATCTAAGGCAGAGAAGGTGGATTGAGCTTATCAAGGATTATGGTGTATGATTGATTATCATCTGGTAAGGCCAACGTAGTGGCGGATGCCCTAAGTAGAAAAACCCCGAGCGTCATGGCGCATATGAAGGTGCGTTCTCCCTTGATTACGGAGTTGAGGACCTTGGGAGTTGAGTTGGGAATGAATGAGTCAGGGGTACTTTTAGCACATTTTCAAGTTAGGCCTATTTTGGTGGATCGAATCAGAGAGTCTCAGTTTATGGACCCTAATATAATGAAGTTAATGGGAGAAGTAAGTGAGGGGTTGCGGACAGATTTTTGGATTAGGGGCGATGGTATGTTAATGATGGGGAATAGACTTTGTGTGCCCAATGCGGAAGAGTTGAAAAGGGAGATATTAGAGGAGGCTCATTCGTCAGCCTATGCTATGCATCCAGGTAGTACAAAGATGTGTACTCACAAAGGAACATTCTTGGTGGCCAGGTATGAAAAGGGAAGTAGGCGAGTTTGTTTCTAGATGCTTAGTTTGTCAACAAGTTAAGGTTTGAACATCGAGGCGGCAGGGATTGTCCCAACCGCTTCCTATTCCACAATGGAAATGGGAGCACATTACCATGGACTTCGTGATAGGCCTCCCTCGTACTACATATAAGCATGATGGTATATGGGTGATTGTTGACCGGTTGACAAAGTCTGCTCATTTCTTACCGATTAAGGCCACCTATTCACTAAATAGGTTGGCGAGCATCTATGTCGCAGAGATTGTGAGGCTTCATGGTGCCCCTGTTTCTATAGTATCGGATCGGGATCCCAGGTTCACATCTAGATTTTGGCCAAGTTTACAGAAGGCTTTAGGTACCAAACTAAATTTTAGCACGGCATTCCACCCTCAGACTGATGGGCAGTCAGAGAGGACAATTCAGACTTTAGAGGATATGTTGCGGGCTTGTATAATGGAATTCAAGGGTAATTGGGATGTGTATTTACCCTTGGTGGAATTCGCCTATAATAACAGTTATCACTCTAGTATTGGGATGCCACCATATGAAGCTTTATACGGTCGAAAATGTAGAACTCCAGTGTGTTGGGATGAGGTCGGAGAAAGGAAATTGTTAGGCCCCGAGATTGTGCAAGACACCAATGAGAAGATTAATATTATCAGGGCGAGACTTAAGGCGGCTCAAGATAGACAAAAGAGTTATGCCGATAAGCGGAGAAGGGAGCTTGAATTCCAAGTGGGTGATAAGGTTTTCCTAAAAGTTTCACCATGGAAAGGGGTGTTAAGATTTGGCAAGCGGGGTAAGTTAAGCCCAAGATATATTGGCCCTTATGAGATTCTTGGAAGAATTGGTGAAGTAGCATACCAATTGGCTTTGCCACCGAGGTGGAGAGAATCCATAATGTCTTCCATGTTTCCATGCTCGTAAGTATGTGCAGATCCCTCCCACATTCTCCAACAACAACCGATTCAATTGGATGAGCACCTAACTTATGAGGAAAGGCCGGTCCAAATTGTGGATTATAAAAAGCAAGTGCTCCGTACTAGAACCATTCCTTGGGTAAAAGTCGTATGGGAGAATCATGCGATTGAAGAGGCAACATGGGAGCCTGAAGATGTCATGCGGACTAAGTACCCGTACCTTTTTCAATAAGGTTAGTGAAATTTCGGGGACGAAATTCTTTTAAGGGGGGGAAGTTGTAAAACCCCATTCCTGATTTTAGTTAGATCATGAATTGTATTTAAGTTAATTAATTCTTTTTTTTTTTTTATTTGATTTTTGGTATTGTGGTAAGATAGGGGTATTTCTGTCAGTTTTTAAAGCTGTGTTAAGGGGGTGAAATCGAAGAAATAAATCCTGATGGGTTTGCATGTACCAAGAGGGAAAAATTTGGACATTTTTGCTAGGGAAAGCTTATGTGGCTGGGTTAAACTGAAATTTAGAGGAATTGGGGGGCAGAAATAAATTTTAGAAAAATGTTTGTTTAAAAGGGAAGGGAACTGGGCAGTTCGCCCAAAGGAAGAAGAAGAAAACGAGAGGAGAAGAAAGAAAGAAGAGAGGAGAGAAAGGAGAAAGAAAAGAAAAGAAAAAAAAAAAAAAGGGAGAGAAGAGAAGAAAGAGTGGTTTGGCCGAGAGATAGAGTGAGAGAAGAAGAGAAGAACAAAGAGAAAGGGAGAGTTTATTAGTTTTAAGTCTGTGAACAGTGCATCATCAAATCGTGATCTGGAGCTCATTCGCCGTCCGATCGTGCTGATTTTTGGATATGTTGTTCATGAAACACAGCTCTACATTCTGAACGGTGGAGATCGAAATCCAAGCACTGTAATAGGCAGCCAATTATAGGATAGAAGAGTGAGTGGTTTAACCAAAAAGTGTTTTTAAAAAAAACTTAATTCCGGTTTGCATGTCAAGTTATCTATTTCTATTATAATGTTTTGGGTGCAAAATCTTGAGTTAAGTGTTTTATTTGCTAAAACTTATCTTGCATGTTTCGGCTGAGCAAAGTTTTGGGTGATAATGAATTAGATCTTGTTCCAAACTAATAAGCTTTCATGCTGCATGTTATTTAAATATATGTATATGTCTGTCTCATGAAATTTGATGTTGATGGCTGCTTGATTTGGGGTGTGGTGGCACTATAGAGAGAGTTGGGTTTCGGCTTATGTTGAAGGGTGGAGAAAATCATATTATGCAGAGTTTGGTAACGGGAAATGTTGGTGTTGGCTTATTAAATTGTTGAATGGAGTTTGCATTAAATTGTTAGAAATGGGTCAAGTCCGTAGTAAGTGTTAGAGTTGTCTTACTTGTTCAATTTGTTGGACATGGTCTTCATGAATTTCTTTATACTTTTCCTTGGGTTACTCATTTAAAATCACTTCTTCATCTTTTATGTTTTTGATGTGTTATTGTAGAAATGTCTTAATATGGTTATTGACCAGATTAAAAAAAGGAATTATTGTTCACGGGTGGTGTTGGATTAATGCGTGGTGATATGATGTTGTGGTACGCTTGAGTCTGGGTTAAAATGTCAGTTCTGAAACATGTTTAAAATATTGCAGTTTCACCCCTATATGTGATTTTTGAATATTATTCGTATATGCATGATTTATAAGCACATAGGTAATGTGTTATTGACTTATATGTTACTTGAGATTATGCATGAGATTGTTATGGTGCTAAAACCACCCTACGAAGTACCCATCCCCGTGAGATACATTTTTGGCTCGCCCGAGCGATGCGATTCCGCTGGGTATGACAGCCTTTGAGATTTTGTCATGATGCGTATGACAGATTTTATTGGCTACTGGGCGCTTGAGTGGTCCGCGGTGTAGTGACAGCTTTTGAGGCTCGCAGGCTGATTTGATAGGGGACTCTGCGCATGCGTATGACAGATTTTATTGGCTCTGCCTGGGCGTTGAGTGGTCCGCCAGGTATGACAGTTTTTGAGGCTCTGCCCGCGCGATGATAGACCTTGCCGGGTATGACAGGTACGTCCCTCGCTCTGCCTGCGTGTGGGGACGCCCACCGAGTACGGACGATTTCCCCAGGGTACTAGTTGTGGTGAGAGTTTTAATAATAAATGTTGAGGTTTTATACAGAATCCGATACAGTTAAAGGAAGTAAGTCAGAGTACAGTTTATTGAGTGCAGGATGATTAGAAATAAATTATATATTGTATGTGAGAACGGGGTGGTTGTTCTATTGCATATTCATAAAGTTACATTGTTGCCATGATTTGCTTGAAAATTGTTGTATGTTAGCATTATTCTTTTTTTAAGAACTTTTATAAACCTCCCCCTTTTTCCCCACTCACTGAGTATTTCAGCTCACCCCTTTTTAAATGTTTTTCCCCCCACCAGGACCTTCAGGAGATCGTGCTGAGCAGTGAGCCTCCGCTCAGAGTTGTGCCACGCGTTGACATCTTTTATGTGGGTTTTATATTTATGTCGCATTGTAAATTTAGACTTTCGTTTCAAGAACTCATGTTTTCCATCATGTATTTCCTTTTGTTTCATATTTTGGAATGTGTAGTATAAGTGAAAAACCTGATACCAAAAGTTTCCCTAACTCTTTTCTTTTGTAAAACGAAAGATGATGTATGTCTTTTTTTGAGATGTTAGAGATGGAAATACTATGATGTTATTCAGGAAAAGTATGTCTTTAAACGAGTTTCAGTTTTTCTACATGGCACGTCTCGGGTATCCGAGTCTTGTGGGAGCGCCCGGATCCTACGGGATGAGGAAATTCGGGACGGGTTGTGTCATTTAAGGACACAATTACTTTTTACTGGCAAAATCATCCTTCAACTTGACATACGTTAGAGTAACACTAACAGGAAAGGGCCATGTCATGATGTCAAGGACTATTTTGCCAATTGAAAATAAAGGTGTTCTCAATTATAGTTGACCCAAATCATAGGGAGTAATGATAATTAATAAGATATATTAATTAATTTTATATAATTTACTATAATTAAGATAAAGTTTTTTTTTTTTTAAATAATTCTATCACTTTATCAATTCTCTTCCCAATAATTAAAATACAGTTTAAAAAAAAAAAAAAATTGAGGTGTCATGAATTGTTAGAGGACTTTAACCATAGGGATTAGGGACTAATAGATTTGTTTGTTTACCGGATGATTTTGCTATTGAAAAATAAAAATGCCCTCCATTTTCAGTGAGGACTGAAAAATAATACTATATATACAAAACTTTTCATACAAACTTATCCATACAAATTGATGCGACTATTTTGCATGTTTGACTTCTATTTTATTTATTTCTAATTTAAAATCACCTAATTACATTTTAATATATCAGTTTGTATGAATGAGTTTGTATATGTAATATTATTCTAGTTATAAAAATAAAAGTTTCTTGACAATGGACCCAAACCATAGGGTCTAATTTATAATTAACTCATTATTTTTACCTTTTTACTATAATACATATACCAATTCCAGATACTACAATTATAATAATTGAGTGGTTTTATTTAACACCCATCTAAACTCTTTTTAAGCCCCAGAGTCAATTAAATTTAAATATATTTTATTTTTAATTTATCTTCTTTCTTAATCCTTTACATTTCTCATTTATTTAATCATGATTAATAAACAATAGACATTATTTTAAAATATTTTAAAATAAAATTAAAACCATTTCTTTATAATTAAAATTATTTCTTGTTTCTGGAGAGGAATATTCTCCTGACATTATCTATTGAGCTGCAACGCAACCCATCAAGCAAAAGTCAATGGATGAAGAAGCAGTCAATCGTCCACTAGTCCTGGTTCATCGACCACCAAACTTTCACTTCCCATTCAGACACCGTTTAGCAACTCAGTTCAACCTTTTCGATCCCTTTGACTCACCCGATTCAACTCGCTCTTCCCTCCTTTGCCGCCATGCCCACAACATAAGGGTCCTCCTCTGCGTGGACCCCACACCCGTCTCCTCCGACCTCCTGTCTCTCCTTCTAGCCTTGGAACTCATTGTGGGCTCCACGGTCGGCGTTGATCACATCAACCTCCCCAAATGCCGGCGACGTGGCATTACTGTTACTAATGCTGGCGTTGCATTCTCTGAGGATGTCGCTGACTTAGCGGTTGGCCTCTTGATCGATGTTTTACGAAAAATTTCTGCCAGTGACGCTTCCTTCGAGCCTCCTCCTGGGCTAAAACCGGTGATTACGCGCTGGGCTCTAAGGTTTAACCTTACTCACAATTGGGTTGGAATTTCATTGCATTTCTTGGATTTTTGTTGCAATTAAGGTTTAACCCTGTTGGATTTACCTAATGAATTCATGCTTTTATGTACATTCTTTTCTACTGGAACTGGGATTTCCCATGCTACGCTATGTTTTAGTTCAGAGTAACAATGTTTTAGTTTTACATAAGAGATTTTCACATACCAATATATATAATATATTTTACTGAAACAATGTTGCTTTTAATCTAGAATTTGATACGAATAATTTGCTTCTCAATAGGCATGATTTATTGATTATGAATTTATGGTTTCAGTTAGGAGGAAAGCGAGTTGGGATGGGAAAGATTGGCTCTGAAGTTGTAAAAAGACTTGAGGCCTTTGGCTGCATCATTTCTTACAACTCCAGAAGGAAGAAATCAGCTATCCCATTCCCTTATTACCCAGATGTCTATGAGCTTGTAGTGAACAGTGATGTGCTTGTTGTTTGTTGTGCACTTACAGAAGAAACTCACCATATAATCAACAAGGATGTAATGACAGCTTTGGGAAAGGAAGGAGTGATAATTAACGTTGGACGTGGGGCACTCATTGATGAAAAGGAAATGGTGAAGCTTTTGGTTTGTGGTGAGATTGGTGGTGTTGGTCTTGATGTGTTTGAAAATGAACCTCATGTGCCAAAAGAGCTATTTCAATTGGATAATGTTGTGTTGTCTCCCCATTGCGCAGTTGCTACTCCAGAATGCTTTGATGCATTGGAGGAGCTGATTGTGTTTAACTTGAAGGCTTTCTTTGCAAATAAACCCTTGTGGTCAGTGGTCAATCTTGAGTGAAGGGACTATTCATTTAGTTTGGTAATGGCTTTTGAAAATCATTAAACAGAAAACCAACATTGGTTCACAGCAGGTAGAGTGATTCATCAGTTGAAAAACTGATATATTGAATCATTCAACACTTGAAGTTTGTAAAATATGAATAGGAAACATAAACTTAAATTTCAATGGGCACACAGTGAGTGAGAACACAAATTCAGAAACTTGTAAGTGTAATTTGAGTCCATTTCTTCAGAACATACACAATTGTTCTGAGGTGTGAAAGCTCCATTTATAAATGCAGTTTGCCTTGTTTCAGTTTCAGGGCTTCCTTGTTTCAAGCAACTTTAAATAATCTACTGGATGTGATTTCTGTTGACCTTTTTATTGCTTATAGGTCATAAGTTAGGCTCTTGAAATCACATCATATTCAAAGTTCAACCATCTGGGACAAGACTTCAGGATATACATCACTAATTTTCAATCTCTCACCAGCCTCTTGAAAATTACAAGAATATTTTCAAAGCTTTGCAATATTTCGTCAGAATGACGTAGAGAAACTTGAATTAATTAATTATAGAAAGCAACCCTGTAGATTAGACATTAATTAATTATATTAAGTGTAATTAGTTAACCAATTGACTAAGTTATCAATTAAGTATAATCAGGTCTATATCCATGGCAAATTTTGCTTTCGGTAGAAGTTAAATGTATTCAACTAACTCTACTATGGCAGCTTCCCGTAGATTTTGTTTTTATCAACTGCCATATGAAAATGTATAATTGTATTACTTTTACCAAAATTTTCTAAAGTTATCTTCAACTTTTAAAGGAATAATCTCGCAGCAATTTAAGCCTCTATATCTACCATTAGTAGATTCATAATTTAGATGAAATCCCTTTTTGTCAGCATGATTTCAGAAGAAAGCACATTAATTCTTGGGAGAACAACATTTGCCCACCCAAGGTTTGATGAAACGACACTTTCCCACCCATCAAGTTTCAAAATGACACTTTCACACCCTTCGTTAGGTTCTATCAGTATTTTCTGTTAATATTTGATTAAAAAGACGAAAATACCATTAAATAGTTTATTATAAATTAAAATTTAGTTAATTCAAAGTCTTTATTCGATTATCTATTAGTCCAAGTATAAAGATACATTTTTTTTCTTTGTTTATTTAATTAATTGGGAATATTGATTGTTTATATTAATTAGTAAAAATGAAAAACATTATAAATAATAGTGATGTGATATTGATGACATTATAAATAAATATTAAGATTTTTTTAACTTTAAACAATTTTATAGGATTACTCCTAACTTTTTAAGTGGGGTTAACTATTTTTTCTTTTTTGAATTTTAATATTTGACTTTTTGGTTAATTAAAAAATAATAAAAAATTTATAAAGTAAAATAGTTAAGAGTGTTTTTATCTTTTCAATAAAATATTAACGGAAAACATAACAGAACCTAATGAATGGTGGGAAAGTATCATTTTGAAACTTGATGGGTGGAAAAGTGTCATTTCGCCAAACCTTGGGTGGGAAAATGTCATTCTCCCTTAATTCTTGTATGAAAGTAGATTATGATAGAGCAAATTAAGTAGAGAGATTCATAAACAAAAGAAAAATATATTAAATTGATTTCATAATAAAGAATAAACAAAGAAAGAGGTCGAATTGTTTTACTTGGGGATTGTGTACTAATTACTCTCGGGTTCGGCCATTTGGATGCCCGAGAAGCACCCCAATTCATGCCCTGAAGCAAGCTCCAATCAGAAATGGAAATACAAATTTAATTTATTATGATCACTCAACCATTTTATTTATTTGTTCATTTATTTATTTAAAATATTGTACTCTTAGGTGTCAAAACATAAATGGATGGCCTAAGTTTAAAGTTACAATTAATATATATATATATATAATTAGAAGGTTGCATGCATTTATAACTATACATACACTCAAGCAATCTATGTGGTTTGTAGATTTATGTAAATGTAACATTGGTATTGAAATCTATAAATTAAGTGAAGGTAAAGGCCACTCCAGCAAGAGTAGAAGGTTATCATTGTCGTTATCTAATTTTTTAATTTTTAATTATTATTATAATTATTAATCTAATTTTATATACAAATTATCAAGATTACGATGTATTTGATTAAGTTGCAATAGAATTTAGTTAGAAGCAAATAAAATTTATTGTATAGATTTACATTTTAAACAATTTAACCTCAATGGATAAGCGGAAGAAAAAAATAGTCTAGCATGGCATTGAACAACCCACTAATTTTATTTTTGTCTATCACCATTTATATACAAATAATTTTAAATGAAGAGAAAGTTATGGAAAATGTTGTGTTCCAAAGTCTCACATTGAATAATTAAAATAAACCTCATGTTTCACAGGAAAGAGTAGTGATCACTCCACTTAGCAAGTTAACAATTCTTGTTGGTTTGAATGACAAGAGCCCAAAACCTACGTAAAACATTCATTCTCTTATGTAAAACATAATAAAAATGGTGCTTGAAAATTCAAGAAAACAAGAAGTTAAGGACAATATCGTTAGAAATGGAAAGATTGGCGAAATCGAGGATTGGACTTTATTGCTTAAAGCAAACAGAAGAACATAAATCCTGATGTCATGGCGGCTTAATTTATCAACCACCTTTGAAATTATTCTCACACCTCATGAAACCAAATATAATCCAAGTTCCAAGTACGTTTCTTAAATAGTTAATGCAAAACTTCGGCGCTGATTGCTTTAAAATGATGCTCTGTTTTTCTCTTTACTTCCATTCAAAAACTTATAAATACCGCTTAAATTCAGCCATTTCAACCCACAATTCTACACCTTCAACTCTCAAAATTTTCAATTACACCCCTCTCATTTTTTTCTCCAAGAGAAGAAATGGCAAAACCGATGAGTTCATTTGTTCTTTTAGTGCTTTTCTTGATCCTTCTCTTTAATTCATCTTTGGCAATTCCTGTGACTTACGATGTGCTCAGTTTAGGAGCCGAATCCGATGGCAAAACTGATTCTTCAAAAGCATTTCTTCATGCATGGAGTAAAGCCTGTGGCTCGACCAAGGCCGCCACCATTTATGTGCCACCAGGGAGGTTCTTGCTAGGCAAAGTTGAGTTTAAAGGCCAATGCAATAACAACGACATTGTTATACGTCTTGATGGCACTCTGGTGGCTCCATCGATTATAACGTTATCGGAGATGATGGAAATTGGCTTATGTTTGAACATGTTAATGGAGTTTCTATTAATGGTGGCACTCTTGATGGTCAAGGTGTTGGCTTGTGGACTTGCAAGAAGACTGGCAAGAGTTGCCCCGGCGGTGCCACGGTAAGTCGAAAGATTATTTAGATAATCAATTATTTGTAGAATATTTTTATAATTAACGAGCGCTTTGTTAATTTTTCTTGTGTTTATGTGCAGACACTGGAGTTTAGCAACTCGAAAAATATTGTCATAAATGGATTAACATCTTTAAATAGCCAGAAGTTTCACATTGTTATCAATGGCTGCAACAACGTGAAAGCGCAAGGGGTTAAGGTTTCGACCTCCCAGACAGCCCTAACACCGATGGAATTCATGTTCAATCTTCTAGCGATGTCACAATCATGAACTCCAGGATTGGGACCGGTGATGATTGTGTATCAATTGGCCCTGGTGCTACTAATTTATGGATTGAAAATGTTGCTTGTGGCCCTGGCCATGGCATCAGGCAAATTTTTATAAAGAGTATAATCTAATTTATTTATTTTTGTTTTTTTATACTTATAGCTAAAATTGTAATCTCGTGATTTGGTGTAGCATTGGTAGTCTTGGCAAGGATAAAGAGGAGGCTGGAGTGCAGAATGTGACAGTAAAAACTGTGACTTTTACGGGTACTCAAAATGGAGTGAGGATCAAGTCTTGGGGTAGACCTAGCAGTGGTTTTGCAAGAAACATTCTTTTTCAACATGCCATCATGAATAATGTCCAAAATCCTATTGTCGTTGATCAAAATTACTGTCCTAACAACAAAAATTGCCCTGGTCAGGTACGATATTACAAGTTATGATGACTTTCGTGAAATTCATATACATATGTACAATCATTCTCAAATGCAAATGTCTCCGTTTTCTTATTTGTTTCCAGTTATATTGGTGTCTAGATCATTTTTTCAAAATTGTGTAAAAATATTTAATATATAATGTAACCCTTAATCTTTTTGTTTATTCATCTTATATAACAGGCTTCCCGGGTTAAAATTAGTGATGTGAAATACCAAGATATTCATGGAACTTCTAAATCTGAAGTTGTCGTAAAGTTTGATTGCAGTTCACGGTATCCATGCTCTGGGATAAGCTTGGAGGATGTGAAGCTCACATACCACAATCAACCAGCTAAAGCATCATGTAGCCATGCCGATGGATCAGTTTCTGGCATTGTTCAACCTAACAGTTGCTTGCTCCAGTGAAAATTTCATGCAGTTGTCATGTTATAATTTACTATAGCTATTGCTAGCTTTTACAAAAATATTGTAGAATAGAGTCCTAGAAGGCCCAAAAGTATTGGGCCATTGTCGTATGTCGTGGCTGTATAATTACGGTTTAATTAGTAGGGATATTTTGCTTGAGCATGTGGCGTTTGCCTATTCATGGGGCTTGTTTTGACGCCTGGCCTTGCAATATTGTAAAGAGAAGTCCAAATCTTCTCATTCTGAGTGTTTTTATGATGTTATAAAATGAATGAAATAAATTGACTTCTTATGAGAGATCTTTATTAGTTTTTAGTTAATTTTCAAGTAGGTTCTAAAGGAAACATATTTGGGAAACATTACACTTCAGAACAAAATAAGTTAATAGGCAGGAGCTCAACATTATATTTAAGTCCAATAGACCGTTTTATATGAAATTTGATTTTTTTTTTTTTTTTTTTAGTTAAAATGTGAAACTTTAGCTTTGATACTATTGTTAAAGCTGTCATTTCATCTAAAAGATTATGCTAATAGGAAGGGACTAACATTATATTCAATTTTAACATAGTTCTCTCGTTCAGAAATTTCAAACAAAATTATATTGAGATTATGTTTGGTTTAAAATCAGCTTTGTCAACATTTCATGGCATATTGGGAGTTCCTATCACAATTAAATGTTAAAAAAGTCATCCCTGTTGCACTATTGTATAATTAATTTAAGCACAACCGCTCATTTAGGAGGATAATTTTCTCAACATATGTTAGTGCAATACAAGACAATGACTTTCACACGAGTATAAAATTCACCTTTTCAATAAAATGTTTGTGGAAAATATAGAAAAACTTAAGGTTCCTGTTGTTAGTCAAGTTTTGTTACTACACGCCAATAAACAGTGTAAATACTTCATTTATTCTTGATTCTACTTAAATAACAAGTAAATGAAACCCATTAGATTTGTTTGAGAAGAAGATAAGATGGGATTAGTTTTTTTTTTAATTATTTTTTCTTAACTTTAAATTTCTTCAGTTTTTTTTTTTTTTTAATTTTTTTAATGTTTCTTGTATTGCAATTATCTTTTCAACCCTGGTTTTGTTTTTTCATATAACCTAAGATGGTTTATTATTGTTATGGATCAAATTAGACTGACATTAGCACCATCAAATTATAATAACATCAGCACCACCAATCAGAATGAGTTGCTAGTCTCATCAATCAACGTTTAGCAAGCAACCAAAGACAAAATGGTATTAGCTGTCAAAACCCAAATTGCCTCAAAAAGATATTATATAACACATGTCCCAACTTTATCAAAATAAAGGATCAGGATGAATGAGAGCTTTTCACGTGTCAAAACAACTTGCAAAAACACTTGTTATATTGAGCTCAAGGGTATAAATGGGCATCTCTCTTCATGGAAGAGGAGGCTAAATATATGTGAGTTGGGCATATATTCGAGCTTTAACTATAATTTTTCTCTGCAAACAAAATATTATTCCATCTTTGTATGCCTTACAGACGATATTAGAAAAATAGTCAAAGAATAATAAAATAACAGTGGACGTAGGATTCGCTTAAAGCATCAAAACTACTCTAAAAATCTCTCAATCAGCTCAAGATAACTTAGATTTATTCTAATGAAGGAGAAGCAAAAGAAATGGTGAGAAGTATTGCATGCCTTGTCTTACATTCACCATGATTGTGTGCTCTCCACTAATATTTGTCCACAAAGACATATCAAGAGAGAATGTTTTATTCGATTAGGAATACAAAGCTCATGTTTCACGCTTCGGAATTATGAAGTTCCTCAAGCAAATACTTTATTTATTCTCATTCAAGTTAAATAGAAACTAAAATACATAAATACGTCCTCATTTTTATTTGTAAAAATATCAATGAAGGGAAAGTCCAATATGTGGCTTGCGGTTTCTCATTGCCACGCAAGGCCTTGACTTCTTTTTTTTGGTTAAGTAAGGCCTTGACTTCAGTACTGGATCTAGGCCATGAAGTGGCGGCTACGCTAGATTGAGATGGTGGTTTGATGGCTTTTGTATATGGTGGTGACATAGGAGGTTTGTTTTATTTGTCATTCTTTTTCCTATAATATAATTATCACAAAAGTCCAGCTTCAACCTCCATGAAATCAGCTTGATTTAAAAAATAGGACTTGAATAAGAGATATGATATATGCAATACAAAGAGGGTAATAAGACAATCATACACACAAGAACCCCAAATTTATGTGGTTCGGCAAAATCATACCTACATCCACGGGATATAAGTCAAATGACTAAATTGGAGAATAACAGTACAAATCTAATACACTCACATTAAACACAAACTCGAACCCAAAACCCTCATACACCAATCTCATACTTTCTTTAACACCACCACTTTATGCACTCAAATCCCAAAAAGTGAAGTCCTCATAACTCACAATACTATCTCTTCACCCATACAATATTGTAACATCACTCACCAGCCTTTATATAATCAAAGAAGCTAGCGGTGGTGAAAACATTGATTTGCTTTAAAGGAAGACACTATCTCAATTCCTTTGCTTACACCGTTGCCCTGCCACTACAATTCTTCGGGCTTCATATTCCTCTTATCATCTTAATAAGTTCATGGAACCATGGTGACACGATGAGGCCCAAGTTTGTGAAGCAATGATCTAGTGGTTTGTGGCTTTAACCACCTTCAGATTTTCTCCAAATCTCTAGCCATTTTGGTGTTAGTGAACTTAATTTTCCAACCCTACAACTAGATCACTTGCAAAACAAAGAAAAATAAAATATGAAATTGACACCATTGTAAAACTACATGAAACAATTGATACAAGAGTAGTACAACTTACAAGTTTCTGAAGTGATGTAAAGTTTTTCAATCTTATCCATTTGCTTCAAGAGATTTCTTACCCTGTCTTCCCTTTTTTTTTTTTTTTTCTTTCTATAAGTTGTTGATTAACAAGGGACAAATATCACTATTTTTGTTGCAACTAGGCAAACCAACAGCAAATAAGTAAGGCCTTGAACAAATCAGATCCAACAAGCCTTCTCTGGCAAAATATATAAGCAGAACACCATTAATCTCCAAAGTTCATGAGATGAGATTTTAACTCTCTAACCCTGTAGAAAAGACATGAACTTGTCAATTTTTCAAAGATCTCAAAATGTACAATAATTTCTTATCCAAGTTGGAAATGTCATACCAACAGAAACTGATTGATCACAAGCTACTGCAGAAATGACATATGCTGGACATTTTATTCGAGTCTTTCATCCAAGGTGACAACATCACTCCCTTGAAGTTGTGTTGATTTCATCTAGACATTCTTAGCATTCACATTGAATATTAACAAATACAAATTAAGAAGACATGCTTTCCTAGAATAAAAAGGGAAATTATGGTGGGAAAATGTAAGAATAAGACTACGTAAGAGGATCAAGCAAGAATAGCTTAAGTGCTTGCATTAGATGAACATGGATTGGTTGTTTTGCTTTAGCAAGATATATAAAGGTCTATTACTTGGTTTTTTCTCATCTTTTGGTGGACTCCACATGCAAATCCAAGAGTAAGATGCAAAATTTGCAATTAGATGTGCGAAATAGAAGTGATTTGTGATCTTGTTAAAAGTTTAGATGTATAAAAACAGTGTCGAATATGCTTACACAAAGTTGGGGAAGGAAAATTTTAAGCCCTCCAATGATTCCTGCAATGTTAATCTAAGTGTAGGGATCCTGCATAGAGTTGTTTGCATAGAGAAAGTAAACAATGATTCCTTCAATAAGCTATAAAAAATCCAGATGCATTTCACATCTCTTTGCCCAAAACAAAAACAATAAGACAACAATAAAGAAACTATGCAGAGGTAGAAAAATGCACTTTGATTAGCAGTTGCAACAACTAGAAGCTCTAAATTATATATTGTAATTTCAGCAAGGAATCCAAAGCTTCAAAACCTGAAGCCAAGAGTTAGGTTCTAAAAGTGCAAGTAGACATGCCAGTTATTAAAGTTTAGATTTGGAAAAGTTAGACATGCCAAGAGTTAGATTCTAATAGCTGCTTACTTGAAGTTGGAGACAGCAGCACCTGAAGAAAAATGAACCTGAAGGAAAAATTTCATGCCTATGCAGTAGTAGAACCCAGATCTGGAAAACATAATAGCAAGGATCTTTAACAGATGGTTTTATCATAAATTGTAGATATTACTTACTTTTGGTTACCTTTGAACCACAAGAGTTGAGAAAATCTATGAGATGACAAAGTAGTGAAGTTTTGGAATAGAGGAACCGCTTTCAATGGAAGTATTATGCTATCAAAATGCCATGCTGTACTTTTGAAACTAGAGCAACTATTCACTTGCTTCTTGCTAGAGAAAAAAACTGATAAAAATACTAAACTGAATTTCAAATATTGAGTGTTAAATTCAACCAAAAATGAGATCGACATGAAACATACAAGTACCTTAAGAACCTCCAATCTGAGAATCTTGTTGACATTTGCCTCTAAATGTTCTTGCCCTGAATATTGTAGAAGCATAAAAATATAAGCCAATATTGTCTACTCTGCATCTAATCTCAAAACTCACACAAACTAAGCAATAATATTATCTAATTTTTTATTCAAAGATCCTCTTAGAAATTAAAAAATGAAGATAGAACATGAAGAATTTTCTTGTATTAAGAACTCCAGAAATTAGAATTTTGTCCAAGTTCAAAGTTTTTTCTTTTCTTCAGTTACCTATCACACACAATAGTGCGTAATATTAGAATGGTACAGAGATTACAATCAATTTATTGAACACATATAAAATCAATCATATATATCTGTGACAGTGAGTTTATATTGTATTAGATAAAATCAATCAAAAAATATTGTATTAGATAAAAAAAAAAAAAAACTAGATACTAGTAGAGGTGAAATTAAGAAAATGACGAACCTTGAATAATGAGATGATTCTCCAGAATCAGAAGATTCATCGGTTTCTTACTCCTTTAAATTTCTTTTAAATCTCTCCCACTTTACGCACAAAAATCCCAAAAGATGAAACTTTCTTCTATTGTCTTGGCTCTTACTATTTAACAAGACTTTACAACAACACTCACTCTTCACCAATTTTCTTAACGAATTAGTTTTCCCTAGATGAAGAAGCTATCTTGATTCCACTACATACATCGCCGCCTTGCCACTGCAATTTATAAGGCTCCACATTCCTCATATGATGACAATAAGTTCACGTACGAAGCCATGGTGACTGAATGGAGCCCCTAAGTTTGTGAAGCAATAATCTAGTGGTTTGTGGCCTTGACACTCTTTAGATATTCTTCAAATGTCTATCCAGGTTGGTGTTATTAGCGAAATCACCTGCAAAAGAGAGAAAATATTTATGAAAAGACAACCAAGAAAATATGCAAAACAGTTGATAAAGTAAAAACATTTCAATGCAAGTGTATCAGCTACTGGCACTGACGAATTACAAATTTCTTAAGTGAAGACAAGAAATGAGTGGGTAAATCATGTATGTTTAACTTATCCAGTTTCTTCAAGAGACTTCTTGCCATCTATCCTCTTAAATGGACATGGATTATATTGGAGTGGTAATTAACGTTGGACATGGGGCGCTCATTGATGAAAAGGAAATGGTGAAGCTTTTGGTGCATGGTGAGATTGGTGGTGTTGGGCTTGATGTGTTTGAAAATGAACCTCATGTGCCCAAAGAGCTATTTCAATGGATAATGTTGTATTACCTCCCCATTGCGCAGTTGCTACTCTAGAATGCTTTGATGCATTGGAGGAGCTGATTGTGTTTAACTTGAAGGCTTTCTTTGCAAATAAACCCTTGTGGTTAGTGGTCAATCTTGAGTGAAGGGACTATTCATTTAGTTTATTAATGGCTTTTGAAAATCATTAAACAAAAAACCAACATTGGTTCTCAGCAAGTAGAGTGATTCATCAGTTGAAAAACTGATATATTGATTCATTCAACACCTGAAGTTTGTAAAATGTGGATAGGAAACAGTGGGTTGTAGGTATGTTAAAATATTGGAAATGTAGTTCAAGCATTCTTCATTTATTTATTTATTTATTTATTTATTTTTTATTTTTTTGAGGTGCCTGTGCTACTTCTAGAAAGTAGAGATATTGTTTGTGAAATTAGAATTGTAATAGTGGGTTTAACAAACTTCTATTACTTAGCCTTAACTGATATTTGAAACTTAAAAGCCTGTATTTCCTTCTTCGTTACTTCTTCCTCAAGCTAAAACTAACACAGTAAGATTTAGCTTGTTACAACAATTAGTGTTAGACAGGTACATTTTTAAAAGACATAGAGAAGATAGAATAGAATTTTGAATACAAAACCTTGAATCTTAGAGGTTTTGTTAAGTTCTTTATATATATATATATATATATGTTTACAAGCATAATCAAGTGCATGATTGAAGGGATTGTAATCTCATAGTTTACATCTATAAGGATACATTGTCATCATTGTCTTTCAATGTGAATTTAGCTCTCAGTGACATGTTGGATCAACGACTGGCAATCTCATATCCACTGTGGAGGTTGCTTTTTCTTGCTTAGATGCCAACCCAGAATCCAGATGAAACATGCAGTCTGTTTGTCAACGATTATGCAATTAAGCTTCTTGTTCTTCACCAGTTACTCAAATTCCATTCTTGGAAAGACAACAGGATTTATTCTTTCTTCTGTCATATACTCTGCTTCTTAATAATGTAATAATTAATTGCCAGTTTCCAGTTTCTTATTTCATCCCCTTTTGTGTGAATAATTTGATTAATATCTCTATTAGATGTATACAAGTTTAATCAAACACCAGTTAAGAAAGGGCTTGTCATCAAAGTCTAAAAATTTCACTTACCTCACTAATGCGAAGAGCTTCATTTTTTTGGTTTGAAGCAACTGACAAATATGCATTGTTTGAGCTATGGATTGAGTAATATTTAATCTCCCAAATTGTTGATCAGAATAAAGAAGAAGAAGAAGAAGAAGAAGAAGATTCAGCTCCTTTACGAGTTAAGAGTAGATCAGATTGAGAAACACTAAGAGTTTGAAGAAGAAGTTTGTTTTCTAGATTTAAGAGTTTTCAAGGGACAATTAAATAGTTACATTAAGCAATACATAAACAATTGCATTCTATAAATTTCTTTTTAATGAAAAACATTTACAAATCAGATATGATCCCATCTATTATCATCAACAATCCAACAGAACTAAAACTAGAACTGTTCGCGAGCACTAATTATTGTACAGCATATGTCTAATTGAACAATTAAGATATATGGTTTTTAGCTCAATTGTTCTTGGGATATCGAGTTTATAGTACTATTACCTACTGTTTAGGGATAAAACTATTAGCTGAAATGTAGACATTAAGCATCATGTCCAGCTTAAATTTTGGGATATTCATGGAGTTGATGATTTTCTTATGCTTCTATCTGTTTTTAATGATCTCGGTTTTCCTTCCTTTAATATAATTTTCATAATATGTCCAGCTTTAATTTTGATGAAATCAACTCAAATGACTGCATACTTTTTTTTTTGAAAATAGGACTTGAATAAAGATACTTTATGTTATATGAGGTAATTGCATACTTTGTTTAGACAAACATTGACTGATTGTTCTGCTTTAGCAGGATATCTAGAGGTCCATTACTTGGTTTTCTCTTGTCATTTGGTGGACTCCATATGCAAATCCAAGAGTAAGGTACATAATAAGCAATAAGATAGGCGAAAGAAAATGATTTGGGATCATCATTTGTTAAGAGTTTAGATATAGAAAAACAGTGTCAAATATACTTACATGAAGTTGCAGAAGGAAAATTTTAAGCCCTATAGTGATTCCTGCGATGTTAATCTAAGTATAGGGATCTTACATAGTGCTTTTTGCATAGAGAAAGTAAATAACAATTCCTTAAATAAACTAAGGAAAAATCTTGATGCATTTCACAATATCTCTTTGCCCAAAACCAAAACAATGAGACAACATTAAAGAAACTATGCAAAGAAGCAAAAAAATGCACCTTGATTAACAGTGGCAATAACTAGAATCTCCCAAACTCTGTATTGTAATTTCAACAAGGAATACACAGCTCCAAGCCTGAAGTCAGGAGTTAGATTCTAAAAGTGCAAGTAGACATGCCAGTTAATAAGTTTAGATCTGGAAAAATTAGACATGCTAGGAGTTAGGTTCTAACAGTTGTTGATGTGAAGTTGGAGACAACGACACTTGAAGAAAAATGAATCTGAAGAAAAAATTTCATGCCCAACAGTTGAACCTAGATCTGGAAAACATAGTAGAAAGGATCTTTAACATATATTATAGCATGATTATAACACAATTATAGCGCGATTTCTTCTTTAACTTATAAAATCATGTGTTATTCATCCAACATTAATGAAAGCAAAACAGAACCTATACATGCTTAAAGTAAAATTTCTAGCAACAATTTATACCCCTTAAATCCGCCAAACTTTCCGTTCGAAACTATAATAATTTCACACAGCCAACATTCAAGTTTTACACAATTTCCAACAAGAAATTTATATCCAATCCTCTCATTGACTAGGATGCTCATAATTTATTTTCTCTGTAAAACATAAACAGATTTTTATAAGAAGAAGATGGTGCAAAAACATGTCTTTTGTAACTATGAGAAACACAAATTACAGCAAACAACAAATGAAATATGGGAGACCAATAGCTATTTTAAAACTCTGATAAACCTTTCTCAATTCTCTATAGAATGTCTTTACATGTCCTTATACATGATACAAAAATATCAGATAACGGTTTTTATAGCATAACCAAAAAGCGTTGGTGCACTTAATAATAAAACACCAATAGTTACAAGACAACCACCTCGTTTGACATATGGAGCCCAGTTGTCGTAACAAGGTTGAAGTCCATGGCAACAATTGTAGTTGCCCTCATAATCCTTACAACTCTCTTGTACTCAAAAAGAAATAAGCATAGAAATGGGACAGTAGACTGACAAAGATATAAGATGCACGATATAAGAAAACATAATAGGTATTTTGCTCTATTAGACATCTCATATTTGCAATTAGTAGCCAAAACTGCAGTGGTGGTTGAAATTATATGACCTCCATCACCAAGACATTGGTGTATTTGTCTTCATGGACATTATTTACCCCAGGAGTTAGGCTCCTTGCCGTAGAGAAGAATGAAGTATTATCAATTAAAGTTTGGCTCGGTGATGGACTATCATGAACATCACTACCACCAGAGCGAGTTTGCCAGTCATCAACTTGAGCACTAGCACCATGGGGAGTTTTATTACGAAAATTAGTTATTTTCATACTATAAAAGAGTGAACCTACCAAATCAAAGATGAATGTGTAATTGACTTAAAATTCAAAATATCATTAGAATTAAGTTGACTTAGATAAAATAAACTATTATAGCACAATTTCTTCTTTAACGTATAGAATTATGTGTTATTCAACCAACATTAATGAAAGCAAAACAACACCTATACAAGCTTAAAGTAAAATTTCCAGCAACAATTTATACTCCTTAAATCCCCAAAACTTTCCAATCGAAACTCTAACAATTTCAAGCAGCTAGCATTCAAGTTTTACACAATTTCCGGCAAGCAGTTTATGTCCATTCCTCTCATTAACTAGGATGCTCATAATTTATTTTCTCTACATAACATAAACGGATTTTTATAGGAAGAAGATGGTGCAAAAGCATGTCTTTTGTAACTATGAGAAACACTAATTACAGCAAATCTCAAATGAAATATGGGAAACCAATAACTATTTTAAAACTCCTATAAACCTTCCTCAATTCTCTATAGAATGTTTTTATATGTTTTTATACCCGATACAAAAATATCAGATAATAGTTTTTATAGCATAACAAAAAATCACTGGTGCACTTACAATTAAAATACCAATAGTGAAAAGACAACCAACTCGTTCGGCATATGGAGCCTAGTTGTAGTAAATAGGTTGAAATCCGTGGCAATAATTGTAGTTTCTCTCATAACCCCTACAACTCTCTTGTACCCATAAAGAAATAAAGCATAGAAATGGGACAGTAGACTAACAAAGATATAAGATGCACGATATAAGAAAATATAATAGGTATTTCGCTCTACTACATCTAAGATTTGCAATTAGTCACCAAAACTATAGCGGTGGTTGAAATTATATGACCTCCTATCACTAAGACATTGGCGCATTTGTTTTCGTGGACATTGTTTACCACACGAGTTAGGCTCCTTGCTGCAGAGAAGAATGAAGTACTATCAGTTGAAGTTTGGCTCAGTGGTGTACTATCATGAACATCACTACCACCAGAGAGAGTTTGCCGGTCGTCAACCTAAGCACTACCACCATTGGGAGTTTGATTACCAAAAATAGTCATTTTCATGCCATAAAACAATGAACCTACTAAATCAAGGATCAATGAGAGAGCCCTAGTGTGACTACATGTGTAATTGACTTAAAATTCAAAATATTATTAGAATTAGATTGACTTAGATAAAATAAACTATTATAGCACAATTATAGCACGATTATAGCGCAATTATAGCGCAATTTCTTCTTTAACGTATAAAATCATGTGGTACTCAACCAACATTAATGAAAGCAAAATAACACCTATACAAGCTTAAGGTAAAATTTCCAACAACAATTTATACTCCTTAAATCCCCAAAACTTTCCAATCGAAATTTTAACAATTTCACAAAGCTAGCATTCAAGTTTTAGACAATTTCTGGCAAGCAATTTATGTCCATTCCTCTCATTAACTAGGATGGTCATTATTTATTTTCTCTACAAAGCATAGACGAATATCTATACGAAGAAGATGATGCAAAAACATGTCTTTTATAACTATGAGAAATACTAATTACAGTAAACTGCAAAAGAAATATGGGAAACCGATAACTATATTAAAACTCCTATAAACCTTTCTCAAATTCTAGAGAATGTCATTATTTTTCTTTACAGATCATACAAAATAATCAGATAATAGTTTTTATAACATAACCAAAAATCACTGGTGCACTTACAATTAAAACACCAATAGTGACCAGAAAACCACCTCGTTTGGCATATGGAGCCCAGTTGAAATAACAAGGCTAAAGCCCATGGCAACAATTGTAGTTGCCCTCATAACCCCTACAACTCTCTTGTACCCATAAAGAAATAAAGCATAGAAATGGGACAGTAGACTAACAAAGATATAAGAAAATATAATAAGTATTTCGCTCTACTAGACATCTCGATTTGCAATTAGTCGCCAAAAGCTACGAGTTGGTTGAAATTATATGACCTCCCATCACTAAGACATTTGCGTATTTGCCTTCATGGACATTGTTTACCACGCGAGTTACGCTCCTTTCTGCAAAGAAGAATGAAGTATTATCAGTTGAGGTTTTGCTCGGTGGTAGACTATCATGAACATCACTGCCACCGGAAAGATTTTGCCTTTCCGTCAACTCCCGAGCACTACCACTATTGGGAGTTTGATTACAAAAATTAGTCATTTTCATAGAATAAAACAATGAACCTACTAAATCAAAGATCAACGAGAGAACCCTAGTGTGACTACGTGTGTAATTGACTTAAAATTCAAAATATCATTAGAATTATGTTGACTTAGATAAAATAAACTATTATTGCACAATTATAGCACGATTATAGCGCAATTTCTTCTTTCACATATAAAATCATATGGTACTCAACCAACATTAATGAAAGCAACACAACACCTATACAAGCTTAAGGTAAAATTTCCAACAACAATTTATACTCCTTAAATCCCAAAAACTTTCCAATCGAAACTCTAACAATTTCACATAGCTAGCATTCAAGTTTTAGACAATTTCTGGCAAGCAATTCATGTCCATTCCTCTCATTAACTAGGATGCTCATTATTTATTTTCTCTACAAAACATAGACGAATTTTTATAGAAAGAAGATGGTGCAAAACATCTCTTTTATAACTATGAGAAACACTAATTACAGTAAACAGCAAAACAAATATAGGAAACCGATAACTATATTAAAACTCTTATAAACCTTTCTCAAATTCCAGAGAATGTCTTTATATGTCTTTACACATGATAGAAAAATATCAGATAACAGTTTTTATAGCATAACCAAAAATCACTGGTGCACTTACAATTAAAATACCAATAGTGACCAAACAACCACCTCGTTTGGCATATGGAGCCCAGTTGCAATAACTAGGCTAAAGCTCATGGCAACAATTGCAGTTGCCCTCACAACCCCTACAACTCTCTTGTACCCAAAAAGAAATAAAGCATAGAAATGGGACAGTAGACTAACAAAGATACAAGAAAATATAATAGGTATTTCGCTCGGCTAGACATCTCACATTTGCAATTAGTCACCAAAACTGCAGCGGTGGTTGAAATTATATGACCTCCCATCACTAAGAAATCAGCGTATTTGTCTTCATGGACATTGTTTACCACGCGAGTTAGGCTCCTTTCTGTAGAGAAGAATGAAGTATTATCAGTTGAAGTTTTGCTCGGTGGTGGACTATCATAACATCACTGCCACCAGAGAGAGTTTGCCTACTCAACTCCGAGCACTACCAAAGATTGGGAGTTTGACTACGAAAATTAGTTATTTTCATACCATAAAACAATGAACATGCTAAATCAAAGATGAATGAGAGAACCCTAGTGTGACTACGTGTGTAATTGACTTAAAATTCAAAATATCATTAGAATTAGGTTGACTTAGATAAAATAAACTATTATTGCACAATTATAGCACGATTATAGCGCAATTTCTTCTTTAACGTATAAAATCATGTGGTACTCAACCAACATTAATGAAGGCAAAACAACACCTATACAAGCTTAAAGTAAAATTTCCAACAACAATTTATACTCCTTAAATCCCCAAAACTTTCCAATCGAAACTCTAACAGTTTCACATAGCTAGCATTCAAGTTTTAGATAGTTTCTGGGAAGCAATTTATGTCCATTCCTCTCATTAACTAGGATGCTCATTATTTATTTTCTCTACAAAACATAGACGAATATTTATAGGAAGGAGATGGTGCAAAAACATGTCTTTTATAACTATGAGAAACACTAATTACAGTAAACAGCGAAAGAAATATGGGAAATCGATAACTATATTAAAACTCCTATAAACCTTTCCCAAATTCTAGAGAATGTTTTTATATGTCTTTACACACGATACAAAAAAATTAGATAACAATTTTTATAGCATAACAAAAAATCACTAGTGCACTTACAATTAAAACACCAACAGTGATCAGACAACCACACCACCTTGTTTGGCATATGGAGCCCAGTTGCAATAACAAGGCTAAAGCCCATGGCAACAATTGTAGTTTCCCTCATAACCCCTACAACTCTCTTGTACCCAGAAAGAAATAAAGCATAGAAATGGGACAGTAGACTAACAAAGATATAAGAAAATATAATAAGTATTTCGCTCTACTAGACATCTCAGATTTGCAATTAGTCGCCAAAACTGCAGCAGTGGTTGAAATTATATGACCTCCCATCACTAAGACATTTGCGTATTTGCCTTCATGGACATTGTTTACCACGCGAGTTACGCTCCTTTCTGCAAAGAAGAATGAAGTATTATCAGTTGAGGTTTTGCTCGGTGGTAGACTATCATGAACATCACTGCCACCAGAGAGATTTTGCCGGTCGTCAACCTGAGCACTACCACTATTGGGAGTTTGATTACGAAAATTAGTCATTTTCATAGAATAAAACAATGAACCTACTAAATCAAAGATCAGCGAGAGAACCCTAGTGTGACTACGTGTGTAATTGACTTAAAATTCAAAATATCATTAGAATTATGTTGACTTAGATAAAATAAACTATTATTGCACAATTATAGCACGATTATAGCGCAATTTCTTCTTTAACATATAAAATCATATGGTACTCAACCAACATTAATGAAAGCAAAACAACACCTATACAAGCTTAAGGTAAAATTTCCAACAACAATTTATACTCGTTAAATCCCAAAAACTTTCCAATCGAAACTCTAACAATTTCACATAGCTAGCATTCAAGTTTTAGACAATTTCTAGCAAGCAATTCATGTCCATTCCTCTCATTAACTAGGATGCTCATTATTTATTTTCTCTACAAAACATAGACGAATTTTTATAGAAAGAAGATGGTGCAAAACATCGCTTTTATAACTATGAGAAACACTAATTTCAGTAAACAGCAAAACAAATTTGGGAAACCGATAACTATATTAAAACTCTTATAAACCTTTCTCAAATTCCAGAGAATGTCTTTATATGTCTTTACACATGATAGAAAAATATCAGATAACAGTTTTTATAGCATAAACAAAAATCACTGGTGCATTTGCAATTAAAATACCAATAGTGACCAAACAACCACCTCGTTTGGCATATGGAGCCTAGTTGCAATAACTAGGCTAAAGCCCATGGCAACAATTGTAGTTGCCCTCACAACCCCTACAACTCTCTTGTACCCAAAAAGAAATAAAGCATAGAAATGGGACAGTAGACTAACAAAGATACAAGAAAATATAATTGGTATTTCGCTCTGCTACACATCTCACATTTGCAATTAGTCGCCAAAACTGCAGCGGTGGTTGAAATTATATGACCTCCCATCACTAAGACATCAGCGTATTTTTTCTTCATGGACATTATTTACCACGCGAGTTAGGCTCCTTTCTGCAGAGAAGAATGAAGTATTATCAGTTGAAGTTTTGCTCGATGGTGGACTATCATGAACATCACTACCACCAGAGAGAGTTTGCCGGTCGTCAACCTGAGCACTACCAGCATTGGGAGTTTGACTACGAAAATTAGTTATTTTCATACCATAAAACAATGAACATGCTAAATCAAAGATGAATGAGAGAACCCTAGTGTGACTACGTGTGTAATTGACTTAAAATTCAAAATATCATTAGAATTAGGTTGACTTAGATAAAATAAACTATTATTGCACAATTATAGCACGATTATAGCGCGATTATAGCACAATTTCTTCTTTAACGTATAAAATCATGTGGTACTCAACCAACATTAATGAAAGCAAAACAACACCTATACAAGCTTAAAGTAAAATTTCCAAAAACAATTTATACTCCTTAAATCCCCAAAACTTTCCAATCGAAACTCTAACAATTTCACATAGCTAGCATTCAAGTTTTAGACAGTTTCTGGGAAGCAATTTATGTCCATTCCTCTCATTAACTAGGATGCTCATTATTTATTTTCTCTACAAAACATAGACGAATATTTATAGGAAGGAGATGGTGCAAAAACATGTCTTTTATAACTATGAGAAACACTAATTACAGTAAACAGCGAAAGAAATATGGGAAATCGATAACTATATTAAAACTCCTATAAACCTTTCCCAAATTCTAGAGAATGTTTTTATATGTCTTTACATACGATACAAAAAAATTAGATAACAATTTTTATAGCATAACAAAAAATCACTAGTGCACTTACAATTAAAACACCAACAGTGATCAGACAACCACACCACCTTGTTTGGCATATGGAGCCCAGTTGCAATAACAAGGCTAAAGCCCATGGCAACAATTGTAGTTGCCCTCATAACCCCTACAACTCTCTTGTACCCAGAAAGAAATAAAGCATAGAAATGGGACAGTAGACTAACAAAGATATAAGAAAATATAATAAGTATTTCGCTCTACTAGACATCTCAGATTTGCAATTAGTCGCCAAAACTGCAGCAGTGGTTGAAATTATATGACCTCCCATCACTAAGACATTTGCGTATTTGCCTTCATGGACATTGTTTACCACGCGAGTTACGCTCCTTTCTGCAAAGAAGAATGAAGTATTATCAGTTGAGGTTTTGCTCGGTGGTAGACTATCATGAACATCACTGCCACCAGAAAGATTTTGCCGGTCGTCAACCTGAGCACTACCACTATTGGGAGTTTGATTACAAAAATTAGTCATTTTCATAGAATAAAACAATGAACCTACTAAATCAAAGATCAACGAGAGAACCCTAGTGTGACTACGTGTGTAATTGACTTAAAATTCAAAATATCATTAGAATTATGTTGACTTAGATAAAATAAACTATTATTGCACAATTATAGCACGATTATAGCGCAATTTCTTCTTTAACATATAAAATCATATGGTACTCAACCAACATTAATGAAAGCAAAACAACACCTATACAAGCTTAAGGTAAAATTTCCAACAACAATTTATACTCGTTAAATCCCAAAAACTTTCCAATCGAAACTCTAACAATTTCACATAGCTAACATTCAAGTTTTAGACAATTTCTAGCAAGCAATTCATGTCCATTCCTCTCATTAACTAGGATGCTCATTATTTATTTTCTCTACAAAACATAGACGAATTTTTATAGAAAGAAGATGGTGCAAAACATCTCTTTTATAACTATGAGAAACACTAATTACAGTAAACAGCAAAACAAATATGGGAAACCGATAACTATATTAAAACTCTTATAAACCTTTCTCAAATTCCAGAGAATGTCTTTATATGTCTTTACACATGATAGAAAAATATCAGGTAACAGTTTTTATAGCATAACAAAAAATCACTGGTGCACTTACAATTAAAATACCAATAGTGACCAAACAACCACCTCGTTTGGCATATGTAGCCCAGTTGCAATAACTAGGCTAAAGCCCATGGCAACAATTATAGTTGCCCTCACAACCCCTACAACTCTCTTGTACCCAAAAAGAAATAAAGCATATAAATGGGACAGTAGACTAACAAAGATACAAGAAAATATAATAGGTATTTCGCTCTGCTAGACATCTCAAATTTGCAATTAGTCGCCAAAACTGCAGCGGTGGTTGAAATTATATGTCCTCCCATCACTAAGACATCAGCGTATTTGTCTTCATGGACATTGTTTACCATGCGAGTTAGGCTCCTTTTTGTAGAGAAGAATGAAGTATTATCAGTTGAAGTTTTGCTCGGTGGTGGACTATCATGAACATCACTGCCACCAGAGAGTGTTTGCCGGTCGTCAACTTGAGCACTACCAGCATTGGGAGTTTGACTACTAGTTATTTTCATACCATAAAACAATGAACATCCTAAATCAAAGATGAATGAGAGAACCCTAGTGTGACTACGTGTGTAATTGACTTAAAATTCAAAATATCATTAGAATTAGGTTGACTTAGATAAAACAAATTATTATTGCACAATTATAGCACGATTATAGCGCGATTATAGCGCAATTTCTTCTTTAACGTATAAAATCATGTGGTACTCAACCAACATTAATAAAAGCAAAACAACACCTATTCAAGCTTAAAGTAAAATTTCCAACAACAATTTATACTCCTTAAATCCCCAAAACTTTCCAATCGAAACTCTAACAATTTCACATAGCTAGCATTCAAGTTTTAGACAATTTCTGGCAAGCAATTCATGTCCATTCCTCTCATTAACTAGGATGCTCATTATTTATTTTCTCTACAAAACATAGACGAATTTTTATAGAAAGAAGATGGTGCAAAACATCTCTTTTATAACTATGAGAAACACTAATTACAGTAAACAGCAAAAGAAATATGGGAAACCGATAACTATATTAAAACTCTTATAAACCTTTCTCAAATTCCAGAGAATGTCTTTATATGTCTTTACACACGATAGAAAAATATCAGATAACAGTTTTTATAGCATAACCAAAAATCACTGGTGCACTTACAATTAAAATACCAATAGTGACCAAACAACCACCTCGTTTGGCATATGGAGCCCAGTTGCAATAACAAGGCTAAAGCCCATGGCAACATATGTAGTTGCCCTCACAACCCCTACAACTCTCTTGTACCAAAAAAGAAATAAAGCATAGAAATGGAACAGTAGACTAACAAAGATACAAGAAAATATAATAGGTATTTCGCTCTGCTAGACATCTCAAATTTGCAATTAGTCGCCAAAACTGCAGCGGTGGTTGAAATTATATGACCTCCCATCACTAAGACATCAGCGTATTTGTCTTCATGGACATTGTTTACCATGCGAGTTAGGCTCCTTTCTACAGAGAAGAATGAAGTATTATCAGTTGATGTTTGGCTCGGTGGCGGACTATCATGAACATCACTACCACTAAAGAGAGTTTGCCAGTCGTCAACGTGAGCACTACCACCATTGGAAGTTTGATTATGAAAATTAATCATTTTTATATCATAAAACAGCGAACCTACTAAATCAACGATGAATGAGAGAACCCTGATGTGACTATGTGTGTAAACGACTTAAAATTCAAAATATCATTAGAATTAGGTTGACTTAGATAAAATAAACCATTATTGCACAATTATAGCGCGATTATTGTGCAATTTCTTCTTTAACGTGTAAAATCATGTGGTACTCAACCAACATTAATGAAAGCAAAACAACACCTATACAAGCTTAAAGTAAAATTTACAACAACAATTTATGCTCCTTAATTCCCCAAAAATTTCAAATCGAAACTCTAACAATTTCACATAGCTAGCATTCAAGTTTTAGACAATTTCTGACAAGCAATTTATGTCCATTCCTCTCATTAACTAGGATGGTCATTATTTATTTTCTCTACAAAACATAGACGAATATCTATACGAAGAAGATGATGCAAAAACATGTCTTTTATAACTATGAGAAATACTAATTATAGTAAACAGCAAAAGAAATATGGGAAACCGATAACTATATTAAAACTCCTATAAACCTTTCTCAAATTCTAGAGAATGTCATTATTTTTCTTTACAGATGATACAAAAATATCAGATAATAGTTTTTATAGCATAACAAAAAATCACTGGTGCACTTATAATTAAAACACCAACAGTGACCAGACAACCACCTCTTTTGGCATATGGAGCCCAGTTGCAATAAGAACGCTAAAGCCCATGGCAACAATTGTAGTTGCCCTTATAACCCCTACAACTCTCTTGTACCCAGAAAGAAATAAAGCATAGAAATGGGACAGTAGACTAACAAAGATATAGGAAAATATAATAGGTATTTCGCTCTACTAGACATCTCATATTTGCAATTAGTCGCCAAAACTGTTGCGGTGGTTGAAATTATATGACCTCCCACCACTAAGACATTGGCGTATTTTTTTTCGTGGACATTGTTTACCACGCAAGTTAGGCTCCTTGCTACAGAGAAGAATGAAGTATTATCTGTTGAAGTTTGGCTCGGTGGTGCACTATCATGAACATCACTTCCACCAGAGAGAATTTGCCGATCGTCAACCTGAGCACTACCGCCATTGGGAGTTTGATTACGAAAATTAGTCATTTTCATGCCATAAAACAATGAACCTACTAAATCAAGGATGAATGAGAGAGCCCTAGTGTGACTATGTGTGTAATTGACTTAAAATTCAAAATATCATTAGAATTAGGTTTACTTAGATAAAATAAACTATTATAACACAATTATAGCACGATTATAGCGCGATTATAGTGCAATTTCTTCTTTAACGTATAAAATCATGTGGTACTCAACCAACATTAATGAAAGAAAAACAACACCTATACAAGCTTAAAGTAAAACTTCGAACAACAATTTATACTCCTTAAATCCCCAAAACTTTCCAATCGAAACTCTTAATATTTTCACATAGCTAGCATTCAAGTTTTAGACAATTTCTGGCAAGCAATTTATGTCCATTCCTCTCATTAACTAGGATGCTCATTATTTATTTTCTCTATAAAACATAGACGAATTTTTATAGGAAGAAGATGGTGCAAAAACATCTCTTTTATAACTATGAGAAACACTAATTACAGTAAACAGCAAAACAAATATGGGAAACCGATAACTATATTAAAACTCTTATAAACCTTTCTCAAATTCCAGAGAATGTCTTTATATGTCTTTACACACGATAGAAAAATATCAGATAACAGTTTTTATAGCATAACCAAAAATCACTGGTGCACTTACAATTAAAATACCAACAGTGACCAAACAACCACCTCGTTTGGCATATGGAGCCCAGTTGCAATAACAAGGCTAAAGCCCATGGCAACAATTGTAGTTGCCCTCATAACCCCTACAACTCTCTTGTACCCAGAAGGAAATAAAGCATAGAAATGGAACAGTAGACTAACAAAGATACAAGAAAATATAATAGGTATTTCCCTCTACTAGACATCTCAAATTTGTAATTAGTCGTCAAAACTGCAGTGGTGGTTGAAATTATATGACCTCCCATCACTAAGACATTGGCGTATTTGTCTTCATGGACATTGTTTACCACGCGAGTTAGGTTCCTTTCTGTAGAGAAGAATGAAGTATTATCAGTTGAAGTTTGGCTCGTGGTGGACTATTATGAACATCACTGCCACCAGAGAGAGTTTGCCAGTCGTCAACCTGAGCACTACCATCATTGGGAGTTTGATTACGAAAATTAATCATTTTCATATCATAAAACAATGAACCTGCTAAATCAACGATGAATGAGAGAACCCTGATGTGACTATGTGTGTAAACGACTTAAAATTCAAAATATCATTAGAATTAGGTTGACTTAGATAAAATAAACTATTATAGCACAATTATAGCAAGATTATACGCAATTTCTTCTTTAACGTGTAAAATTATGTGGTGCTCAACCAACATTAATGAAAGAAAACAACACCTATACAAGCATAAAGTAAAATTTCCAACAACAATTTATACTCCTTAAATCCACAAAACTTTCCAATCAAAACTCTTAATATTTTCACATAGCTAGCATTCAAGTTTTAGACAATTTCTGGCAAGCAATTTATGTCCATTCCTCTCATTAACTAGGATGCTCATTATTTATTTTCTCTACAAAACGTAGACGAATTTTTATAGGAAGAAGATGATGCCAAAACATGTCTTTTATAACTATGAGAAACACTAATTACAGTAAACAGCGAAAGAAATATGGGAAACCGATAACTATATTAAAGCTCCTATAAACCTTTCCCAAATTCTAGAGAATATCTTTATATGTCTTTACACACGATACAAAAATATCAGATAACAATTTTTATAGCATAACCAAAAATCACTGGTGCACTTACAATTAAAACACCAACAGTGACCAGACAATCACCTCGTTTGGGATATGGAGCCCAGTTGCAATAACAAGGCTAAAGCACATGGCAGCAATTGTAGTTGCCCTCATAACCCCTACAACTCTCTTGTACCCAGAAAGAAATAAAGCATAGAAATGGGATAGTAGACTAACAAAGATATAAGAAAATATAATAGGTATTTCGCTCTACTAGACATCTCAGATTTGCAATTAGTCGCCAAAACTGCAGCGGTGGTTGAAATTATATGACCTTCCATCACTAAGCCATTGGCATATTTGTCTTCATGGACATTGTTTACCACGCGAGTTAGGCTCCTTGCTGCAGAGAAGAATGAAGTATTATTAGTTGAAGTTTGGCTCGGTGGTGGACTATATTTCTTCTATATGCTTTAGATGAGGTAATAAGAGTTCTCTATTATGTTAATTTTATAGTGTGCACGTGTTTGGATGAAATGGATGAATTGTTTGTCTTCTTGAAAATATACTTGGAGTTTGTATTCAAGGAGATTTGATATTTGACTTTTTAAAAGAAAAAAGCACTTTCTGCATAAGAACGGCACCTATACGTGCTTTTTTGGAAAGCACTTGGAGGTTATTTCTAGTCAAGTTCTCTCAGTGGCATGCATTTGGAGCACTTTTGATGCAATGGAAAATGCATGTAACATATTCTTCTCTAAAATGCTTGTGAATCTATTGTCTAAAATTCATTACTTACCAACTTACATTAGTACTAGTTGGTGGGATAATATGCTGATGTAAGTTGCTTCCAATGTTTGGGGACTTAATACCGTGTTCTGCATCTAGATTATGCTCATTAGTTACAGAAAATGTTTGACAAGTTTGCTTGTTTCTGCTACTAAATTTGGTAAATTGGTTTTTGAAACTGGATTCTGCTTTTCTCTCAAGTGTTAGAAGTGCAAATTGGTTATTGGTGACCATGTGATCGGGTGAGATGTTGTTCTTTCAATGAGAGACTTATTGACTTGCTTGTTGTTATTGTGAAGACTTTGTCGCGGTGTATCTTCACTCTCTTTGTTTTCTTTGCTTTGAGTCTTCTTTGTGTTTTATTATATGTGTTTTTTGGAGCCAAACCCAAGGGATTGTCCTGCGGATGGTGTTTTGTTGTTGATTTTTTAGCTAGATTCTTTCTCTTGGGTCTTATCTCCCATGTTGATTTATAAGCTCCCAAGAGAATTGTGTAGTATCAAACTTAGGCATTTGTTTATTTTTTGCACGCTATGCGAGGGATGTCCCGATACTATTTGGCTGCCTTTTTTGTAGGCCTTTGTAAATCTTCTTTTAATACAATTTACTTGCTTAGCCAAAAAAAAAAAAAAAAAAAATGATAAAAGATAAAAGGAAATTTCTTAAAAGATAACACTTCCATAATAGTCTCCATAAATAATTCATAATTATAACCTTAATTAATTAATTAAAGCAATACAATATCAAGAATGTTAGCTACTTTAATTAGTGGATCAAGTATTTCTTGAAAAATTTACCAAAAGCAAAATTAATCAAGTGAGAGTGAGGGTGTCCTCGTTGAAAGTGGACCCTAATTTGTAAGTCTTGGTCAAGTTAATTTAACAACTTTAATTTTGCTGAAATTACATATGAGTTGCAAGGACATTTCTTAGAAAGAGAAAATATTAATAAATTGAAAGAAAATTAAATAACTTTAATTCATTAGTCTTTTGCATTGATTGATTTTAATTAAAGTAGATTTGGACTGGTCTGATATATACAAAACTCCTACCTTCCTAGAAGTTGCGTGCATGTTGCTGGAATTTCTAGGCCAATCTCAGAAATTCCTTTTAACATTAGGAAATACCAGAGTTCACTCTTCAAATGTTCCCACAGAGCTCCTGCCAAATATTATAGAATTACTTATAAGGTTGCAAAGAAATTTCTTGGAATGATTCATGCTATTATTTTCCATAAATTAAGCCTTAATTACTTTGATTGTCAATGAGTTAATTCTCATCTAATGCTTCATATTTCTTTGTATTAATACTTCCTTATATCATATAATATATTTTAGGAAAATGTTACACCTTCAACCTCTTCTCACAACTCTGACATGACAGCTTGCAATTGGTCAACACATAATGGTTCTCACTTGGATCCCTGATAAATTATAACTAACCAATTGTGAATGTTTTTTTTTGTGATGCTGGTTGTGCAAAGAAGAAGAAAGATAAAAACTAAAACTGGACATGTTTTTTCATTAGACAAAAGTCTACATATAACATACTTCTACTCACTGTTTCAACAACCATCAGAATACTTTTCCTTAATCTCAGCTAAACCACTCAAAATACTAACAACTTCATTACAAAAAAGCTGAGCCAATAAATACAAGGATTAACATTAAATTACAGTAGAGCTTAAACCACTGAACTGTGAAGCACTCCCATGCATGTCCATGCAGAGCAAAACTTTTCTAGGTATTCATACATTCGGCAAACCAAACTTCCAGCACAGCATCAACCTTCAACACTCCACCTTGGTGCTTTGGTGAAACACCAAGTTTTAGCCTCAAGGCTTCAAACTTGGATTTGCATAATGCCTTTGTCATGATATCTCGCAACTTGGTCTTCCCTCGGCGTGAACTAAGTTCACTTCTCCACACTCACCTTCCCTAACAAAGATGATATTTAATTTTAATATGCTTTGTTCTCGCCGTGAAGTACAGGGGTTCTTTGCCATTGCTACATGATTGGTTATCACATAGAATCAAGTTAGGATCCATTTGCATTTGTGTAAGTCATTCAAGATCTTCCTAAGCCACACAACCTGGTTCACATGCTGTGTGAGATACATATTCGCCTTCAAGCAATAGACTAAGCCACGTTCTCGCTTCCTTGATAGCCAACCGATTGCACCCTCATTCAGATAGAACACATAACCAGAGGTGCTTCTTACATCATCCGAGGATCCACCCCAATCACTCGCTGTACCCCATCAGCCTTCGTACTTTCGGATTTCCCCGAACCAAATGCCTAACATGCAGTTCCTTTCACATACCTCAACACACGTTTGGTAGCTTTAAAGTGCAATTCACTTGGGTTGCTCATAAACCTTGAGAGGTAACTTGGTGTAAACATAAGGTCAGGTCTGGTGGCTGTATAATACAGCAGATTTCCCACTAAGCTTCTGTATTTCCCTTCATTAACTCTCTCTGGACCATCTATTTTGCTTAATTTCAAGTTGGGAACCAGAGGGGTATTCACTGGTTTGTAATTCTCCATTCCAAACCTTAAGAAGCTCGGTTGCATACCTTTGTTGACACACAAAAATCTCCCCAACACTTGAGTTATCTCCATGCCAAGAAAGTACTTCATCAATCCCAAATCATCATTTCAAATTCAGCTTGCATATCCAACTTGAATTGGTCCAATTCACTAAGATTACTCCCTGTCACCAACAAGTCATCAACATATAAAGAAACCACAGCCACTCATTTCTCGTTTCCTAATGTAGAGTGTGTTCATTAGGACTTCTAATATATCCAAGGTCGTATAAATGGTCATTTATTCTTGCGTACAGCTTTAGGTGCCCTGCTTCAAGCCATATAATGCCTTCCTCGGTAGGGTACACATAGTCCTCATTTCCCTCAACCTTGTAGCCTTCGGGTTGCTCTACATACAGCTCCTCGAAATCCATCCATTCAGAATGCCGACTTAACATCCACTGGAAAATTTTCCGGTTAACCGAGTGCAAGAGCCAACAATAGCCGGATTGTGTCTTGCCTTGCAACCGGGCAAAGGTTTCAAAAATCAATGCCTGGTTGTTGTGGCAAAACCCTTCACTACCAGCCTTGCTTTATGCTTGTAAATTGAGCCATTAGGGTTGATTTTCAGTTTGAAAATCCATTTAACCCGAATGACTTTTCTTTTTTAGGTCTTGGTACCAATTTCCGATTTTCATTTTGACTTTTTTCGTGTCTTGGTACCAACCCTTTCTGTTTGATTTTTTATTGATCATGCTGCTTCTTCCCGCATTGCAGCCTCCATAACTCGATTTTGCAAGATCAAAATAGCATCTTGGCTCCACCACCGCCGTATTGCACCTTTCATACACATCGCCCAAGGTTCTAGTTCCTCTCATAGCATGATCTTCTTCCTCATCCGAATCTGCCTCTTGAATCAATCCCTCTCTTCTCTCATTCTGACTTGATTCAACTCCGCACATCAACCCTTTGTTCTTCCCAATTCCAGACTCCACATTCATCAACCTTTATGTCCCTTGTGATTACAATCCTTTTGGACTCAGGAACATAAACTCTATGGGCCTTAGAGTTGCTATAGCCTATAAATATCCCAACCCTCGCCTTGTCATCCAACTTAGACCTTTTGCTTGTCGGGATCATTACATAGGCTATGCTTCCAAATTCTTTCAGGGTTCCCTACTGTTGGCTTGATTCCAGTCCATGCCTTAATTGGTGTTTGATGTTTGACTGCCCTTGTGGGCAGCCTATTCAGCAGGAAAACTACTGTATTGACAGCTTCTGCCTAGAACACTTTAGGGAGGTCTTTTCCAGTCATCGTGCACCTGGCCATTTCCATAATGGTTTGGTTTCTTCTTTCACAAACACCATTATGTTGAGGGGTATATGGTGCTATGAACTGCTGCTTTATTCTAGCTAGGCTGCAGATTGTCTTGAACTCATTTGAGGTGTACTCAGTCCCATTGTCTGTCCTTACTGCTTTGATCAAGGTTCCAGCTTCATTTTCCACCAGCAACTTGAATTGTTTGAACACAGCAGCCACTTCATTTTTCTGCTTCAAGAAATAAACCCAAGCCACCCTTGAGAAGTCATTAATGAAGAGTACAAAGTACCTGCTGCCATTTAGGGATTCTGTCTTCATTGGGCCACACACATCCGAGTGGATCAATTACAGCTTGTAACTTGCTCTCCAGGCTTGATCCGAAGGGAATGATGGCCTGCTAAGTTTGCCAAGTTGGCAGGCTGTGCACAAAGTCCTTTTCTCTTCTATTTCGGGCACGTCTAACACCATGTCCCTTGACTTAAGTTCTTTGATTCCAAGGTAATGAAAATGTCCAAGTCTTCTATGCCATAACTCAGACTATTCAACCTTGGTGATTAATGCTGAGTTTTCTGGTTTTTTCCAGTCTAGAGGAAAGCTTTTGCCAAGCATCCTTACACTCAACAGCCCATTTCCTTCACTATCCTTTATAATGCAAGAATTGTTTTGGAAATGCAAGGTAAAATTTCTCTCTAACATTTGACCTACACTTAGCAAGTTTTGTGCAATTTCTGGTACAAACAAAACATTAGAAATAACCTTAGTTCCTGCCTTAGTTTGGACTGCCACATCTCCAATCCCTCTTGCTACTACATAGTCATCATTTCCAATCTTAACCTTGGAGCTGTATGTCCTGTCCAACCTGACAAAGTTCTCCACATTTGCTGCCATGTGGTTAGTGCATCCGCTGTCTATCAGCCAAACATCTCTACAGGTCTGCACTGAGTAGCATGAGGCTACAAACAAATGCCTCGATTCATTGGTCTGTCATTGCTCATCTGCACTTTGTGCTTGCTATGGTGGCTGTTCAGCCTTGTTCCTGCACACCTTCTCAATGTGGCCGAATTGTTTGCATCCCCTGCATTGAATCCCAGCGCCCGAACCAAAGACTTGCTATCCGGATGTCCCTTCTTTTTGCAGTGGGAACATGGTGGATAACTTCTTCCTCCACTCTGTTTTCCCCACTATCCACTAGCTCTCTCTTTTCCTCTCTTATCCCCAGCATATTTTCTATTACTTCCCTGCATATTCACTCCCTTTTGAGCAGCCAACATAGCACCTTCATTTGAGTCCTCCTACCTCATCAACCTTCTTTGTTCTTAGGCCTGCAGGGCATGAACCAATTCAGTGAGGCTGATTTGGGAGAGATCTTTGAATCTTCTAGGGAAGATATCTTGGACTCAAACCTTTCCGAAAGGCTGACTAACACCTTTTTAACTATCATCTTGTCACTCATCTCAACTCCCAACAATCTGATTTTGTTCACCACACTCATGAGTCTATCTACATACTCTTTAACCTTCTCTACCTCCTGCATTCTCAGCATTTAAAACTCCCTGCGCAGGTTCATGACTTGCATGTTACGGGTTGTATCACTTCCCATGAATTCTTCTCTTAGTCTATCCCAAGCCTCTTTTGCAGTTTCACATGCCATTATCCTTGTAAATACAAGGTCTGATACTGCCGAATGTATGTGAGAGAGAGCTCTTAGAGCTTTGGACATTTCCTCTTCATACATTCTCATTTGATTCAAAGTTGGGTTTGGACCAAGTTGGGGTAGCTGTTTCTCCTCTTCCACTTATTGCCACAGCCCTTGTCCTCTTAGGTAGGCTCTCATTCTAACAGCCCAAATGTGATACTGGTCCCCATTGAACACGGGAGGTGAGAGAGACGCAGATTGGGAGGCCATGCGTAAAACTGGTTGCAGTTTTTTTGAAAGATTTGGTTGTTGCGTAAGGCTGAAGTTTGATGGTGATTTGGGATGAGTTTTTAAGTGAACTTGTTAGACGCTAGTTGGTTGGTTTAGCTCTGATACCATGTTCGTTTTTGTGATGCTGGTTGTGCAAAGAAGAAGAAAGATAAAAACTAAAACTGGACATGTTTTTTCATTAGACAAAAGTCTACATATAACAAACTTCTACTCACTGTTTCAACAACCATCAGAATACTTTTCCTTAATCTCAGCTAAACCACTCAAAATACTAACAACTTCATTACAAAAAAGCTGAGCCAATAAATACAAGGATTAACATTAAATTACAGTAGAGCTTAAACCACTGAACCGTGAAGCACTCCCATGCACGTCCATGCAGAGCAAAACTTTTTCAGGTTTTCATACATTCGGCAAACCAAACTTCCAGTACAGATCAACCTTCAACAGAGAATTGCCACGTAAAGGTTGTGAGAGAAAGTTTGTGAGAAAATGTTGTAAGTGTAGCATTACTCTATATTTTAACTAGCTAGTATAAAACACACCTCAACCCACCACAAGATACTGTTTGCTTTAGATACACAGTCTCACATTTTGCCTTCGGCATTTGTAGCCCAAAACGCATAAACAGTTTAAGAGCTTACAGGGTATATAACTGGCCTTAACTTCTCCATCCCAAATGGTGTAGAATATCACGTATAACATACAATTTTGTGTTGAGTTTTCAAGTTGTGTATCCTCAATTATTCAGTGCAATATATTATAAAGAGTGATTGCTCCTGTTTGGCGAAGCCCAAAAAAATAAAAAAATAAATAAGTGTTATCAATGGCATCCTTAGTGGTAGTGAAATAATCATATATATTAATATGTATAGAAGCCTTGGTCAAGTTTCAGTGCAAAGTGTAGCTTGGTAATGCTTTTCTTATTAAAATTGATTTAAATAAGTTCTAGATTGATACTATGGTTTAACAGACCAATGATCTCAATGCACAAATGCTTACCTTAGTGCTTTGATTTTGGATCAATTTTTGCAGAACCCCGTTCTCCATTAGGCTTCTTCAAATCTTCTTGTGTCTTACTCTGCTTCCTCGTATTGCTTCCCCTGCATGACTTATAAACTCTGGTTACATCATTTTTGGCTTAGTCAATTGTACTTTTAATTGTCATATCAAACTTCAATTATTTTTGTTACAATACCCTTATCAGAAAAATAAATGTTTCTGCAGTTTTATTGATGTGAACCTGTTCAATAAGTCTCGTCAACCGAAAAACACGTGTTTTATTTTAAGATGGGCATATGTATAAATGAAAGTGACTAAAATATTTAGATTTACATACATTTTTATGAAATTTAATTATCTAAAGGGCAGACTGGTAGTTTCAGAAGTACAACAATAAGATCTTCGGTAGAATAAGTTGGAAGGAAAGGTAAAAGAGGAGAATCAACTGACACATATGATGATGATGATGATTCCTCCAGTGAAAAAGATGATTGTTATCCATATTCACAACATTTCCAGCTTCAAACTTGATGAAAATAGCTTGATTGTATCAATTGCCTGACCATTTCTGGGTCAGTGAAGGCTATACCAACTTTTATGTCTAAATGGTATTTCTTTGATACATGTTGAATAAAATACAGCAATGACTTTACCATTACTTAAATGAGGTCATACTTCAAAAATAAAGAAGGCAATAACACAATCACACACATATAAAAACATAGTTATATCTATGAGATTTGAATCAAATGACTGAATTGGAGAATAATAGCACAAGTCTTATACACTCAGCGACCCCAAATCCATAGACACCCTTCTCTCACTTTCTTTGACACTCTTTCACTTTATGCACAAACACGTCAAAAAGTGAAGTTATCATTTGTACCCTTTGACTCTTGTTTTTTAACAAGACGTCACAACCACAATACTCACTCTTCAACTATGCAATTTTGTAACAACACCATTCAAGAGCCTATTATAATCGAAGAAGCGATGAAGAAAAAATGAATTTGCTTTGGATGAAGAAACTGTCTCAATTCTGGTACCAACGTTTCAGCCTTGCCGTTGCAATTTTCCAAGCTTCACTTTCCTCTTATATTAGTGAATGAAAATAATGTTTTCATCTCTTTTATTTATTAATTCATGACCATTTAAATTCTAAGCTTTTTGAAAAACAAGAAAAAGAAATGGAAAGTGGATAAAAAGGTACGTGACGGACAATGAATTGAAAGTAAATAAAGCAAGAAATTAAAGGCTATGTTGAGGGACCAGAACTTATAAATAACGGGACAATGATAACGTCCATAAAATGGTCCTAATTAAGGCTTAATTACTTTAATTGACAATGTGTTAGTTCTCATCCAATGATGCATACTTCTTTGTATTAGTACTTCCTTATATCATAGAATGATTTTTGAACTAACTGGTATGAAACACACCTCAACCCATAACGAAATAAGTAATTTTGTTAAAAAAAAATAGTGTAATTCATTTTGAAATATAATTACTATTACATTTAAGAAAATTTAGTTTGAATCAAGACCTTGGAGGAGAAAAATAGATGAAGTTGTGGTATAGTCAAAGTAATTATAAAAAAATTATTAACTCATTATGCAAGTATTGTAGAGAGTAACATATCAAATCAAGCAATTTTTAACCTTTAACGGGTTAGCCTAATGGTCAAGAAGGTTTGCTCCCTTCATTGACTTCTCGAGTTTAAAATTCAAACCACCTTAGGGTTACCTACTACAGTGGTGACTTACTTGGAACATTGGGCTTATAGAGTGTTCAATAGACCCCAGAGATTAGTTGATGTATGCATAAGCTAGTCCGGATACCCAGGTTATAAATAAAAATCAAGCAACTCCTAGCTGGAAATCAACTACTATTGAGTGAAGAAGGATACATGCAAATTCTATATAGATTTTAATAACAGCTTAAAGTTAAATATTAAAATCTGACAAAGACTAAACAAAAGATATAAACCTAAGTCTACTGCATTATTGTTAGCTTGAAAGGATACATATTGTTAGTTTCATTGCTTAAGAAGGCATGTTTATTATTAATCATAAGAAGCTGAGCAACTCATATCCAAGCTTCATGAACAAGACAAGGTTTAGTTCCAGTAAGAAAGCCATGAAGAGAAAAAGCTCTTACCGCTGGAATTATTTGAGACCTTTCAATTGTTGTATTTGTGTCCATGAACACAAATACACAATGTTGTTTTTATAGTGCAGTTCTAATCTATTACTGCTTTACTTGTTAATGAAACGCAACGTATGACTTAAAACTAACAGTATTAATTGAGACTTTGACGGAAGATCTTTCTTCTCTTTTTGTAATAACAAAATTTAATAAACTTCTATTACTTAGTCTTAAGTGATATTTGAAACTTAAAGTATGCTTCTCCTTCATCATTAATTCTTCTAATAATCTCATCAGCATCGGCCCTCAACAACTAGTATTAGATACGAACATTTGAAAAGAAACAGAGAAGATAGCTTTGAATCCAAAACCTTGAATCGTAGAGGTTCTCATAAGTTCCTTATATATATGTTTACAAGCATAATCAAGTGCATGACCAAAGGGATTGTGACGATTGTAATCCCATAATTTACACCTTTACAAAATGATAAAAGTAAAAAATATACAACTAAGAATCAAAACTAAAAAATCTTTTACAAATCAATATAGCTTCAATCAAGAGATATTTTGTTAAGTCTTGATTTGATATGGAGAAGATTGGTATGGTAGTGGAATGGCAGATTTGGTAACTACTTGTTTGACCTATTACAATTTTTCAGATAATTTGAATTTCCATTAATTAAACATGACATTATTAACAATGCTTATAGAAGTCCCAACGTTTTGGTCCTTATAAATATCAGCCGTTAGTGTTTTCTATTGGATGAAATCGAATAATGTATCAAAAGACCAAATTGCCCTACAAATTAAATGATTTTAGACCCTATGGTTTTGGTTTTGGTTTTGGTTTTGGTCTACTTGTTAAGGACACAATTACTTTTTACTGACAAAATCATCCTTCAACTTGACATACATTAGAGTAACACTAACAGGAAAGGGACATAACAAGGACTATTTTGCCAGTTGAAAATAAAGGTGTTCTCAATTATAGTTGACCCAAATCATAGGGAGTAATGATAATTAATAAGATATGGAGTATTAATTAATTTTATATAATTTACTATAATTAAGATAAAGTTTTAAAAAAAAAAAATTCTATCACTTGATCAAATCTCTTCCCAATAAATAAAATACAGTTTAAAAAAAAAAAAAAAATTGAGGTGTCATGAATTGTTAGCAGACTTAAACCATAGGGACTAATAGATTTGTTTGTTTACGGGATGATTTTGCAATGAATATTACTTCGCATACTAATAGATTTTACTAACCAGTGTACTAATACACAGTACCCGTACTATGCGTATAGTACCAGTACTATAATTAGTAAAATCCGTTAGTGCACATAGCATTACCCTTTTGCAATTACAAAATAAAACTGCTCTCTATTTTCAGTAAAGGTATGGAGTAATACTGTATACACAAACTTTTCATACAAACTCATCCATACAAATTGATGTGTCTATTTTGCATGTTTGACTTTTATTTAATTTATCTCTAATTTAAAATCACCTAATTATGTTTTAATACATTAGTTTGTATGAATGAGTTTGTATAAAAAGTTTGTATATGTAATATTATTCTAGTTATAAAAATAAGAATAATGCATGTGCATTAACCAAAAGCATACTAATCCAAGTACTAACTGACGTGACAAACCTTTCTTATTGCTATGTCAGTTCCCCCCAAAAATAAAAATAAAAAAGTTTTCAAAATTTCAATTGTTAATACTTAGATTAGTATAATTTGGTTAGTGCACATAGTATTACTCTAAAAATAAAGGTGTCTTGAAAATTGACCCAAACCATAGAGTCTAATTATAATTAGGGTAATGCTATGAGTACTATCGGATTTTACGAATCAGCGTACTAACTTAAAGCATAGTATGGGTACTATGCGCATAGTACGGATACTATGTGTAATTTTAACAAAGATTAGTACACTGATTAGTAAAATCCATTAGTACGCAAAGTATTATTCATCTTGAGTAATGATATGCTTACCCACAATCTTACAAACCTCTTACTATCCTGTACAAATATAACGTCATAGTACGGGTATGATGCATATAGTATCCGTATTATATCGTTATATTTTCACAAGATAGTAAAAGGTTAGTAAGATTGTGAGTAAGCATAGTTTTATTGTTTTAATTATAAAGAAATAGATTTTAATTTTATTTTAAAATTATACTTTTTCTAATATTTTTTTTATTTGTCAAACTGTTTTTCTTCTGAAATATTTTATCCAACCTCCGTTTTGTTATATGTATTATGAGTTTTTATAACTTTTCTAAAGCGCAAGTATATTGGATTAAAATTTTATTCATTTCCCAAAAAAAAAAAAAAAAAAAAAAAGGAAAAAAATTAAAGAAGGAAATGTTTTTGAACAAATATATTGTTTATTAATCATGATGAAATAAATAAGAAATGTAAAGGATAAAGAAAGAAGATAAATTAAAAAGATTAGGAAACTAGAGAGGTTAAAAAAAAAAAAAGACTAGAAAAAGGTTAATTTTGGAATAAAATAAAATATATTTAAATTTAATTAACTCTTGGGGCGTAAAAAGAGTTTAGGTGGGTGTTAAATAAAAGCACTCAATTATTATAATGGGTAATCCTATGCTTACTAATGGATTTTACTAACCAGGGTACTAACTTAAAGCATAGTACGGGTACCATACACATAGTACAGACACTATGTGTGATTTTAACAAAGGTTAATACACTAGTTAGTAAAATCTATTAGTACGCAAAATATTATTCTTGTAAGATGGTTAGTAAGATTGTGAGTAAGCATAACATTACTCAAGCAATTTAAGCAACCCATCAAGCAAAAGTCAATGGATGAAGAAACAGACAATCGTCCACTAGTTTTGGATCATCGGCCACCAAACTTTCACTTCCCATTCAGACACCGTTTAGCAACTCAATTCAACCTTTTTGATCCCCTTGACTCACCCGATTGAACTCGCTCTTCCCTCCTTTGCCGCCATGCCCACAACATAAGGGTCCTTCTCTGCGTGGACCCCACACCTGTCTCCTCCGACCTCCTGTCTCTCCTTCCAGCCTTAGAATTCATTGTGGGCTCCACGGTCGGCGTTGACCACATCGACCTTCCCGAGTGCCGCCGACGTGGCATTACTATTACTAATGTTGGCGTTGCATTCTCCGAGGATGTCACTGACTTAGCGGTTGGCCTCTTGATCGATGTTTTACGAAAAATTTATGCCGGTGACCGCTTCCATCGAGCCTCCTCCTGGGCTAAAACCGGTGATTACGCGCTGGGCTTTAAGGTTTAACCTTAGTCACAATTGGGTCGGAATTTCATTGAATTTCTTGGATTTTTGTTGCAATTAAGGTTTAACCCTGTTGGATTTACCTAATGAATTCATGCTTTTATGTACATTCTTTTCTACTGGAACTAGGATTTGTTATGCTACGCTATGTTTTAGTTCAGAGTAACAATGTTTTAGTTTTACATAAGAGATTTTCATATACCAATATATATAATATATTTTACTGAAACAATGTAGAATTTGATACGAATAATTTGCTTCTCAATGGGTATGATTTATTGATTATGAATTTATGGTTTCAGTTAGGAGGAAAGCGAGTTGGGATGGTGGGGATGGGAAAGATTGGCTCTGAAGTTGTAAAAAGACTTTAGGCCTTTGGCTGCATCATTTCTTACAACCTCCGAAGGAAGAAATCAGCTATCCCATTCCCTTATTACGCAGACGTCTATGAGCTTGCAATGAATAGTGATGTGCTTGTTGTTTGTTGCGCACTTACAGAAGAAACTCACCATATAATCAACAAGGATGTAATGACAACTTTGGGAAAGGAAGGAGTGATAATTAACGTTGGACGTGGGGCGCTCATTAATGAAAAGGAAATGGTGAAGCTTTTGGTACGTGGTGAGATTGGTGGTGTTGGTCTTGATGTGTTTGAAAATGAACCTCATGTGCCAAAAGAGCCATTTCAATTGGATAATGTTGTGTTGTCTCCCCATTCTGCGCTTGCTACTCAGAATGCTTTGATGCATTGGAGGAGCTGATTGTGTTTAACTTGAAGGCTTTCTTTGCAAATAAACCCTTGTGGTCAGTGGTCAATCTTGAGTGAAGGGACTATTCATTTAGTTTAGTAATGGCTTTTGAAAATCATTAAATAGAAAACCAACATTGGTTCACGCAAGTAGAGTGATTCATCGCTTGAAAACTCGGTATATTGAATCATTCAACACCAAGTTTGTAAAATATGAATAGGAAACATAAACTTAAATTTCAATGGGCACACAAAGGAGTGAGAACACAAATTCAGAAACTTGTAAGTGTAATTTGAGTCCATTTCTTCGTAACATACACAATTGTTCGAGGTGTGAAAACTCCATTTATAAGTGCGGTTTGCCTTGTTTCGTTTCAGGGCTTCCTTGTTTCAAGCAACTTTAAATAATCTACTGGATGTGATTTCGTTGACCTTTTTATTGCTTATAGGTCATAAGTTAGGCTCTTGAAATCACATCATATTCAAAGTTCAACCATCCGGGACAAGACTTCAGGGATATACATCACTAATTTTCAATCTCTCAGCAACCTCTTGAAAATTACAAGGTATGCGTTTGGTTTAATATTTTTATCCCTATTCTGGATCCTATTTTTTCAAATAGCGTTTGGTACAATATTCTCAAAATATTACCCTATTTTTTTAATTACATTTTAACCCCATAAGGTTATTAATTTCACTAAATACCCCCTGAAAAAAAAGTTTAAAAATTAACAAAAACACCCCCATCAGCCCAACTTAGATTCCGCAACCACCGTGCTAGCCGGAATCAGACACACGCCTTTCTTCCACCGGAAATGGCCTGTTCATTACCGTTCCTGGCCGATCCATCACTTGAGTATGGCCAGGCCGACCAAGCCTTGGCCACGGCCTTAAAGAAATGGCCGTCCATGACCGAAAACGGAAGTTACATCTTGTCACCGACGGCCAAAGATGGCCGCTGCTTTTCCGCCGGGGGCCTGCCACACGATGCCTTTTCGCCAGATCCACCACGGATCTCGGCCTAAGAGATGGCCGTCACGACGGTTGGGCCAAATGGCCGCCGCTTGACCGAAAACGAAGGCCACATCTTTGGCCGTGCGGCGATGGACGTCGTTTGGCCACTTTTCCGGCCGTCGGCCAAAACAAAACGAGATCGCCGGGCCTTTTCGGCGATCCACCATGGATCTAGCCGGAAAAGGCCATAACGCGTGTTACGGCACGATCCGACAAGTCTGTGCCGTAACAAAATTTTTCCGGCCGTCCAGGCGGTGGTGGCGGAATCGACACTACGAGATGGTGGGGGTGTTTTTGTCATTTTACATGTTAGGGTCTTTAGTTAAATTAGTAAACCTAAGGGCATTTTTATAAATTTTTAAAATTTACCTCGTAATACTCCCATATCCAATAACCCAATACTATCCCTAAAATCCTATCCAAAATACTAAACCAAACGCACCCAAGAATATTTTCAAAGCTTTGGAATATTTCGTCCGAATGACGTAGAGAAACTTGAATTAATTAATTATAGAAAGCAACCCTGTAGATTAGACATTAATTAATTGACTAAGTCATCAATTAAGTATAATCAGGTCTATATCCATGGCAAATTCTGCACCGAAAGAAAAAAAAATATATATACAATATATTACTTGGGACTCAAGACGTATACATTTTAATAAAAACACGATTTATTAAGTAAATTGCTTTCAGTAGAAAGTTAAATGTATTCAACTGACTCTACTATGGGAGCTTCCCGTAGATTTTGTTTTTATCAACTGCCATATGAAAATGTATAACGACCATTGACTAAACGTAGATTTGTATCCACCATATTTTATGTTATAATTGTAAGTATTACTTTTACCAAAATTTTCTAAAGTTATCTTCAACTTTTAAAGGAATAATCTCGCAGCAATTTAAGCCTCTATATCTATTATCTACCATTAATAGATTCATAATTTAGATGAAATCCTGCTTTGTCAGCATGATTTTAGAAGAAAGTACATTAATTCTTGGGAGAACAACATTTGCCCACCCAAGGTTTGATGAAACGACACTTTCCCGCCCATCAAATTTCAAAATGACACTTTCACACCCTTCGTTAGGTTCTATTAGTGTTTTCTGTTAATATTTGATTGAAAAGACGAAAATACCATTAAATAGTTTATTTCTTAATTAGTTTATTATAAATTAAAATTTAATTAATTCAAAATCTTTGTTCGATTATTTATCAGCCCAAGTATAAAGATATATTTTTTTCTTTGTTTATTTAATTAATTGGGAATATTGATTGTTTATATTAATTAGTAAAAATGAAAAATATTATAAATAATAGTGATGTGATATTAATAGTGATGTGATATTAATAACATTATAAATAAATATTAAGATTTTTTTAACTTTAAACAATTTTATAGCATTACTCCTAACTTTTTAAATGGGGTTTACTATTTTTTTCTTTTTAAAATTTTAATATTTAACTTTTTGGTTAATTAAAAAATAATAAAAAATTTATAAAGTAAAATACTTAAGAGTATTTTTATCTTTTCAATAAAATATTAACGGAAAACATAACAGAACTTAACGAAGGGTGGGAAAGTGTCATTTTGAAACTTGATAGGTGGAAAAGTGTCGTGTCACCAAACCTTGGGTGGGAAAATGTCGTTCTCCCTTAATTCTTGTATGAAAGTAGATTATGATAGAGCAAATTAAGTAGAGAGATTCATAAACAAAAGAAAAATATATTAAATTGATTTCATAATAAAGAATAAACAAAGAAAGAGGTCGAATTGTTTTACTTGGGGATTGTGTACTAATTAATCTCGGGTTCGGCCATTTGGATGCCTGAGAAGCACCCCAATTCATGCCCTGAAGCAAGCTCCAATCAGAAATGGAAAAACAAATTTAATTTATTATGATCACTCAACCATTTTATTTATTTGTTCATTTATTTATTTAAAATATTGTACTCTTAGGTGTCAAAACATAAATGGATGGCCTAAGTTTAAAGTTACAATTAATATATATATATATATATAAAATTAGAAGGTTGCATGCATTTATAACTATACATACACACAAGAAATCTATGTGGTTTGTACATTTATAACATTAGTATTGAAATCTATAAATTAAGTGAAGGTAAAGGCCACTCCAGCAAGAGTGGAAGGTTATCACTCCACTTAGCAAGTTAACAAGTCTTGTTGGTTTGGATGACAAGAGCCCAAAACCTACGTAAAACATTCATTCTCTTATGTAAAACATAGTAAAAATGGTGCTTGAAAATTCAAGAAAACAAGAAGTTAAGGACAATATCGTTAGAAATGGAAAGATTGGCGAAATCGAGGATTGGACTTTATTGCTTAAAGCAAACAGAAGAACATAAATCCTGATGTCATGGCGGCTTAATTTATCAACCACCTTTGAAATTATTCTCACACCTCATGAAACCAAACATAATCCAAGTTCCAAGTACGTTTCTTAAATAGTTAATGCAAAACTTCGGCGCTGATTGCTTTAAAATGATGCTCTGTTTTTTCTCTTTACTTCCATTCAAAAACCTATAAATACCGCTTAAATTCAACCATTTCAACCCACAATTCTACACCTTCAACTCTCAAAATTTTCAATTACACCCCTCTCAGTTTTGTCTCCAAGAGAAGAAATGGCAAAACCGATGAGTTCATTTGTTCTTTTAGCTCTTTTCTTGATCCTTCTCTTTAATTCATCTTTGGCAATTCCCCGTGACTTACGATGTGGTCGCTTTAGGAGCCGAATCCGATGGCAAAACGATTCTTCAAAAGCATTTCTTCATGCATGGAGTAAAGCCCTCGTGGCTCGACCGAGGCCGCCACCGCTTATGTGCCACCAGGGGAGGTTCTTGCTAGGCAAAGTTGAGTTTAAAGGCCAATGCAATAACAACGACATTGTTATACGTCTTGATGGCACTCTTGTGGCTCCATCAGATTATAACGTTATCGGAGATGATGGAAATTGGCTTATGTTTGAACATGTTAATGGAGTTTCTATTAATGGTGGCACTCTTGATGGTCAAGGTGTTGGCTTGTGGACTTGCAAGAAGACTGGCAAGAGTTTCCCCAGTGGTGCCACGGTAAGTCGAAAGATTATTTAGATAATCAATTATTTGTAGAATATTTTTATAATTAACGAGCGCTTTGTTAATTTTTCTTCTGTTTATGTGCGTATTAATCGGAGTTTAGCAACTCAGAAAAATATTGTCATAAATGGATTAACATCTTTAAATAGCCAGAAGTTTCACATTGTTATCAATGGCTACAACAACGTGAAAGCGCAAGGGGTTAAGGTTTCAGCCTCCGGCATCAGCCCTAACACCGATGGAATTCATGTTCAATCTTCTAGCGATGTCACAATCATGAACTCCAAGATTGGGACCGGTGATGATTGTGTATCAATTGGCCCTGGTGCTACTAATTTATGGATTGAAAATGTTGCTTGTGGCCCTCGCCATGGCATCAAGCAAATTTTTTATAAAGAGTATAATCTAATTTATTTATTTTTGTTTCTTTATACTTATAGCTAAAATTGTAATCTCGTGATTTGGTATAGCATTGGTAGTCTTGGCAAGGATAAAGAGGAGGCTGGAGTGCAGAATGTGACAGTAAAAACTGTGACTTTTACGGGTACTCAAAATGGAGTGAGGATCAAGTCTTGGGGTAGACCTACCAGTGGTTTTGCAAGAAACATTCTTTTTCAACATGCCATCATGAACAATGTCCAAAATCCTATTGTCGTTGATCAAAATTACTGCCCTAACAAAAAAAATTGCCCTGGTCAGGTACGATATTACAAGTTATGATGACTTTCGTGAAATTCATATACATATGTACAATCATTCTCAAATGCAAATGTCTCCGTTTTCTTATTTGTTTCCAGTTATATTGGTGTCTAGATCATTTTTTCAAAATTGTGTAAAAATATTTAATATATAATGTAACCCTTAATCTTTTTTATTATTCATCTTATATAACAGGCTTCCGGGGTTAAAATTAGTGATGTGAAATACCAAGATATTCATGGAACTTCTACATCTGAAGTTGCCGTAAAGTTTGATTGTAGTTCACGGTATCCATGCTCTGGGATAAGCTTGGAGGATGTGAAGCTCACATACAACAATCAACCAGCTAAAGCATCATGTAGCCATGCCGATGGATCAGCCGGCGTTGTTCAACCTAACGCTTGCTTGCTCCAGTGAAAATTTCATGCAGTTGTTATGTTATAATTTACTATAGCTATCGCTAGCTTTTACAAAAAAATGTTGTAGAATAGAGTCCTAGAAGGCCCAAAAATATTGGGCCACTATCGTATGTCGTGGCTATATAATTACGGTTTAATTAGTAGGAATATTTTGCTTGAGCATGTGGCGTTTGCCTATTCATGGGGCTCGTTTTGACGCCTGGCCTTGCAATATTGTAAAGAGAAGTCCAAATCTTCTCATTCTGAGTGTTTTTGTGATGTTATAAAATGAATGAAATAAATTGACTTCTTATGAGAGATCTTTAGTAGTTTTTAGTTAATTTTCAAGTAGGTTCTAAAGGAAACATATTTGTGAAACATTACACTTCAGAACAAAATAAGTTAATAGGCAGGAGCTCAACATTATATTTAAGTCAAATAGACCGTTTTATATGAAATTTGATTTTTTTTTTTAGTTAAAATGTGAACCTATAGCTTTGATACTATTGTTAAAACTGTCATTTCATCTAAAAGATTATGCTAATAGGAAGGGGCTAACATTATATTCAATTTTAACGTAGTTCTCTCGTTCAGAAATTTCAAACAAAATTATATTGAGATTATGTTTGGTTTAAAATCAGCTTTATCAACATTTCATGGCATATTGGGAGTTCCTATCACAATTAAATGTTAAAAAAGTCATCCCTATTGCACTATTGTATAATTAATTTAAGCACAACCGCTCATTTAGGAGGATTATTTTCTCAACGCATGTTAGTGCAATACAAGACAGTGACTTTCACATGAGTATAAAATTCACCTTTTCAATAAAATGTTTGTGGAAAATATAGAAAAACTTAAGGTTCCTGTTGTTAGTCAAGTTTTGTTACTACACGCCAATAAACAGTGTAAATACTTCATTTATTCTTGATTCAAGTTAAATAATAAGTAAATGAAACCCATTAGATTTGTTTGAGAAGAAGATAAGATGGGATTAGTTTTTTTTTTTATTATTTTTTCTTAACTTTAAATTTCTTCAGTTATTTTTTTATTTTTTTAATGTTACTTGTATTGCAATTATCTTTTTAACCCTGGTTTTGTTTTTTCATATAACCTAAGATGGTTTATTGTTATTATGGATAAAATTATACTGACATTAGCACCACCAATCAGAATGAGTTGCTAGTCTCATCAATCAAAGTTTAGCAAGCAACCAAAGACAATGGTATTAGTTGTCAAAGCCCAAATTACCTCAAAAAGATATTATATAACACATGTCCAAACTTTATCAAAATAAAGGATCATGATGAATGAGAATTTTCCACGTGTCAAAACAACTTGCAAAAACATTCGTTATATTAAACTCAAGGGTATAAATGGGCAGCTCTCTTCATGGAAGAGGAGGCTAAATATATGTGAGTTGGGCATATATGCAAGCTTCAACTATAATTTTTCTCTGCAAACAAAATATTATTCCATCTTTATATGCTTTATAGGCGATATTAGAAAAATAGTTAGAGAATAATAAAATAACAGTAGGCTTAGGATTTGCTTAAAGCATCGAAACTACTCTAAAAATCTCTCAATCAGCTCAAGATGACTTAGATTTATTCTAACGAAGGAGAAGCAAAAGAAGTGGTGAGAAGTATTGCATGCCTTGTCTTACATTCACCATGATTGTGTGCTCTCCACTAATATTTGTCCACAAAGACATATCAAGAGAGAATGTTTTATTCGATTAGGAATATAGAGCTCATGTTTCACGCTTTGGAATTATGAAGTTCCTCAAGCAAATACTTTATTTATTCTCATTCAAGTTAAATAGAAACTAAAATACATAAATACGTCCTCATTTTTATTTGTAAAAATATCAATGAAGGGAAAGTCCAATGTGTGGCTTGCGGCTTCTCATTGCCACGCAAGGCCTCGACTTCATTTTTTTTTTTTTTTGGTTAAGTAAGGCCTTGACTTCAGTACTGGATCTAGGCCATGAAGTGGCGGCTATGCTAGATTGAGATGGTGGTTTGATGGCTTTTGTATATGGTGGTGACATAGGAGGTTTGTTTTATTTGTCATACTTTCTTCTATAATATAATTATCAAAAAAGTCCAACTTCAACCTCCATGAAATCAAGTTGATTTAAAAAATAGGACTTGAATAAGAGATATGATATATGCAATACAAAAAGGGTAATAAGACAATCATACACATAAGAACAACAAATTTATGTGGTTCGGCAAAATCATACCTACATCCACGGCATATGAGTCAAATGACTGAATCGGAGAATTATAGTACAAATCTAATACACTCACGTTAAACACAAACTCGAACCCAAAACCCTCATACACCCATCTCATACTTTCTTTAACACCACTACTTTATGCACTCAAATCCCACTTACAATACTCTCTCTTCACCCATACAATATTGTAACATCACTCACCAGCCTTTATATAATCAAAGAAGCTAGCGGTGGTGAAAACATTGATTTGCTTTAGAGGAAGACACTATCTCAATTCCTTTGCTTACACTGTTGCCCTGCCACTACAATTCTTCGGGCTTCAAATTCCTCGTATCATCTCAATAAGTTCATGGAACCATGGTGACACGATGAGGCCCAAATTTGTGAAGCAATGATCTAGTGGTTTGTGGCTTTAACCATCTTTAGATTTACTCCAAATCTCTAGCCATGTTGGTGTTAATGAACTTAATTTTCCAACCCTACAACTAGATTACTTGCAAAACAAAGAAAAATAAAATATGAAATTGACACCATTGTAAAACTACATGAAACAATTGATACAAGAGTACAACTTACAAGTTTCTGAAGTGATGTAAAGTTTTTCAATCTTATCCATTTGCTTCAAGAGATTTCTTACCCTGTCTTCCCTTTTTTTTCTTTCTATAAGTTGTTGATTAACAAGGGACAAATATCACTATTTTTGTTGCAACTAGGCAAACCAACAGCAAATAAGTAAGGCCTTGAACAAATCAGATCCAACAAGTCTTCTCTGGCAAAATATATAAGCATAACACCACTAATCTCCAAAGTTCATGAGATGAGATTTTAACTCTCTGACCCTGTAGAAAAGACATGAACTTGTCATCGTTTCAAAGATCTCAAAATGTACAATAATTTCTTATCCAAGTTGGAAATGTCGTACCAACAGAAACTAACTGATCACAAGCTATTGCAGAAATGACATATGCTGGACATTTTATTCGAGTCTTTCATCCAAGGTGACAACATCACTCCCTTGAAGTTGTGTTGATTTCATCTAGACATTCGTAGGATTCACCTTGAATATTAACAAATACAAAGTAAGAAGACATGCTTTCCTAGAATAAAAAGGGAAACTATGGTGGGAAAATGTAAGAATAAGACTACGTAAGAGGATCAAGCAAGAATAGCTTAAGTGCTTGCATTAGACGAACATGGACTGGTTGTTCTGCTTTAGCAAGATATATAAAGGTCTATTACTTGGTTTTTTCTCGTCTTTTGGTGGACTCCATATGCAAATCCAAGAGTAAGATACAAAATTTGCGATTAGATGTGCGAAATATAAGTGATTTGTGATCTTGTTAAAAGTTTAGATGTATAAAAACAGTGTCGAATATGCTTACACAAAGTTGGGGAAGGAAAATTTTAAGCCCTCCAATGATTCCTGCAATGTTAATCTAAGTGTAGGGATCCTGCATAGAGTTGTTTGCACAGAGAAAGTAAACAATGATTCCGAGAAAGTAAACAATGATTCCTTCAATAAGCTATAAAAAATCCAGATGCATTTCACATCTCTTTGCCCAAAACAAAAACAATAAGACAACAATAAAGAAACTATGCAGAGGTAGAAAAATGCACTTTGATTAGCAGTTGCAACAACTAGAAGCTCTAAATTATATATTGTAATTTCAGCAAGGAATCCAAAGCTTCAAAACCTGAAGCCAGGAGTTAGGTTCTAAAAGTGCAAGTAGACATGGCAGTTATTAAAGTTTAGATTTGGAAAAGGTAGACATGCCAAGAGTTAGATTCTAATAGTTGCTTACTTGAAGTTGGAGACAGCAGCACCTGAAGAAAAATGAATCTGAAGGAAAAATTTCATGCCTATGCAGTAGTAGAACCCAGATCTGGAAAACATAGTAGCAAGGATCTTTAGCAGATGGTTTTATCAGAAATTGCAGATATTGATTACTTTTGGTTACCTTTGAACCACAAGAGTTGAGAAAATCTATGAGATGACAAAGTAGTGAAGTTTTGGAATAGAGGAACCGCTTTCAATGGAAGTATTATGCTATCAAAATGCCACGCTGTACTTTTGAAACTAGAGCAACTGTTCACTTGCTTCTTGCTAGAGAAAAAAACTAATAAAAAACTAAACTGAATTTCAAATATTGAGTGTTAAATTCAACCAGCAATGAGATTGACACGAAACATACAAGTACCTTAAGAACCTCCAATCTGAGAATCTTTTTATTCAAATATCCTTTTAGAAATTAAAAAATGAAGATAGAACATGAAGAATTTTCTTGTATTAAGAACTCTAGAAATTAGAATTTTGTCCAAGTTCAAAGTTTTTTCTTTTCTTCAATTACCTATCACACACATTAGTGCCAAATATCATAATGGTACAGAGATTACAATCAATTTATTGAAAACATATAAAATCAATCATATATATCTGTGACAGTGAGTTTATATTGTCTTAGATAAAATCAATCAAAAAATATTGTATTAGATAAAAAAAAAAAAAAAAAAAGTAGATAATAGTAGAGGTGAAATCAAGAAAATGATGAACCTTGAATAATGAGATGATTCTCCAGAATCAGATGATTCATCGGTTTCTTACTCCTTTAAATTTCTTTTAAATCTCTCCCACTTTACACACAAAAATCCCAAAAGATGAAACTTTCTTCTATTGTCTTGGCTCTTACTATTTAACTAGACTTTACAACAACACTCACTCTTCACCAATTTTCTTAACGAATTAGTTTTCCCTAGATGAAGAAGCTGTCTTGATTCCACTACATACATCGCTGCCTCGCCACTGCAATTTATAAGGCTCCACATTCCTCATATGATGACAATAAGTTCACGTACGGAGCCATGGTGACTGAATGGAGCCCCCAAGTTTGTGAAGCAATAATCTAGTGGTTTGTGGCCTTGACACTCTTTAGGTATTCTTCAAATGTCTATCTGGGTTGGTGTTATTAGCGAAATCACCTGCAAAAGAGAGAAAATATTTATGAAAAGACAACCAAGAAAATATGCAAAACAGTTGATAAAGTAAAAACATTTCAATGCAAGTGTATCAGCTACTGACACTTACGAATTACAAATTTCTTAAGTGAAGACAAGAAATGAGTGGGTAAATCAGGTATGTTTAACTTATCCAGTTTCTTCAAGAGACTTCTTGCCATCTATCCTCTTAAATGGACATGGATTATATTGGAGTGGCAATTAACGTTGGACATGGGGCGCTCATTGATGAAAAGGAAATGGTGAAGCTTTTGGTGCGTGGTGAGATTGGTGGTGTTGGGCTTGATGTGTTTGAAAATGAACCTCATGTGCCCAAAGAGCTATTTCAGTGGAGAATGTTGTGTTATCTCCCCATTGCGCAGTTGCTACTCCAGAATGCTTTGATGCATTGAAGGAGTTGATTGTGTTTAACTTGAAGGCTTTCTTTGCAAATAAACCCTTGTGGTTAGTGGTCAATCTTGAGTGAAGGGACTATTCATTTAGTTTATTAATGGCTTTTGAAAATCATTAAACAAAAAACCAACATTGGTTCACAGCAAGTAGAGTGATTCATCAGTTGAAAAACTGATATATTGAATCATTCAACACCTGAAGTTTGTAAAATGTGGATAGGAAACAGTGGGTTGTAGGTATGTTAAAATATCGGAAATGTAGTTCAAGCATTCTTCATCTTTTTTTTTTTTTTTCCTTTTTTTGAGGTGCCTATGCTACTTCCAGAAAGCAGAGATATTGTTTGTGAAATTAGAACTGTAATAGTGGGTTTAACAAACTTCTATTACTTAGCCTTAACTGATATTTGAAACTTAAAAGCCTGCATTTCCTTCTCCGTTAATTCTTCCTCAAGCTAAAACTAACACAGTAAGATTTAGCTTGTTACAACAATTAGTGTTAGACAGGTGCATTTTTAAAAGAAATAGAGAAGATAGAATAGAATTTTGAATCCAAGAAGATAGAATAGAATTTTGAATCCAAAACCTTGAATCTTAGAGGTTTTGTTAAGTTCTTTATATATATATGTTTACAAGCATAATCAAGTGCATGATTGAAGGGATTGTAATCTCATAGTTTACATCTATAAGGATACGTTGTCATCATTGTCTTTCAATGTGAATTTAGCTCTCAGAGACATGTTGGATCAACGACTTGCAATCTCATATCCACTGTGGAGGTTTCTTTTTCTTGCTTAGATGCCAACCCAGAATCCAGATGAAACTTGCAGACTGTTTGTCAACGATTATGCAATTAAGCTTCTTGTTCTTCACCAGTTACTCAAATTCCATTCTTGGAAAGACAACAGGATTTATTCTTTCCTCTGTCATATACTCTGCTTCTTAATAATGTAATAATTAATTGCCAGTTTCCAGGTTTCTTATTTCATCCCCTTTTGTGTGAATAATTTGATTAATATCTCTATTAGATGTATACAAGTTTAATCAAACACCAGTTAAGAAAGGGCTTGTCATCAAAGTCTAAAAATTTCACTTACCTCACTAATGCGAAGAGCTTCATTTTTTTGGTTTGAAGCAACTGACAAATATGCATTGTTTGAGCTATGGATTGAGTAATATTTAATCTCCCAAATTGTTGATCAGAATAAAGAAGAAGAAGAAGAAGAAGAAGAAGATTCAGCTCCTTTACGAGTTAAGAGTAGATCAGATTGAGAAACAATAAGAGTTTGAAGAAGAAGTTTGTTTTCTAGATTTAAGAGTTTTCAAGGGACAATTAAATAGTTACATTGAGCAGTACATAAACAACTGCATTCTATAAATTTCTTTTTAATGAAAAACATTTACAAATCAGATATGATCCCATCTGTTATCATCAACAATCCAACAGAACTAAAACTAGAACTGTTCGAGAGCACTAATAATTGTACAGCATATGTCTAATTGGACAATTAAGATACATGGTTTTTAGCTCAATCGTTCTTGGGATATCAAGTTTATAGTACTATTACCTATTGTTTAGGGGTAAAACTATTAGCTGAAATGTAGACATTAAGCATCATGTCCAGCTTAAATTTTGGGATATTCAAGGAGTTGATGATTTTCTTATGCTTCTATCTGTTTTCAATGATCTCGGTTTTCAATCCTTTAATAATTTTCATGATATGATCTAGCTTTAATTTTGATGAAATCAACTCAAATGACTGCATACTTTTTTTAGAAAATAGGACTTGAATAAGAGATACTTTATGTTATATGAGGTAATTGCATACTTTGTTTAGACAAACATTGACTGGTTGTTCTGCTTTAGCAGGATATCTAGAGGTCCATTCCTTGGTTTTCTCTTGTCATTTGGTGGACTCCATATACAAATCCAAGAGTAAGGTACATAATAAGCAATAAGATAGGCGAAAGAAAATGATTTGGGATCATCATTTGTTAAGAGTTTAGATATAGAAAAACAGTGTCAAATATACTTACATGAAGTTGCAGAAGGAAAATTTTAAGCCCTATAGTGATTCCTGCGATGTTAATCTAAGTGTAGGGAACTTACATAGTGCTTTTTGCATAGAGAAAGTAAATAACAATTCCTTAAATAAACTAAGGAAAAATCTTGATGCATTTCACAATATCTCTTTGCCCAAAACCAAAACAATGAGACAACATTAAAGAAACTATACAGAGAAGCAAAAAAATGCACCTTGATTAACAGTGGCAACAACTAGAATCTCCCAAACTCTGTATTGTAATTTCAACAAGGAATACACAGCTCCAAACCTGAAGTCAGGAATTAGGTTCTAAAAGTGCAAGTAGACATGCCAGTTACTAAGTTTAGATCTGGAAAAATTAGACATGCTAGGAGTTAGGTTCTAACAATTGCTTATGTGAAGTTGGAGACAACAACACCTGAAGAAAAATGAATCTGAAGGAAAAATTTCATGCCCAACAGTTGAACCTAAATCTGGAAAACATAGTAGAAAAGATCTTTAACATCTATTATAGCACGATTATAACACAATTATAGCGTGATTTCTTCTTTAACGTATAAAATCATGTGTTATTCAGCCAACATTAATGAAAGCAAAACAGAACCTATACAAGCTTAAAGTAAAATTTCTAGTAACAATTTATACCCCTTAAATCCCCCAAACTTTCCAGTCGAAACTATAATAATTTCACATAGCCAACATTCAAGTTTTACACAATTTCCAACAAGAAATTTATATCCAATCCTCTCATTGACTATGATGCTCATAATTTATTTTCTCTGTAAAACATAAACATATTTTTATAGGAAGAAGATGGTGCAAAAACATGTCTATTGTAACTATGAGAAACACTAATTACAGCAAACAACAAATGAAATATGGGAGACCAATAACTATTTTAAAACTCCGATAAACCTTTCTCAATTCTCTATAGAATGTCTTTACATGTCTTTATATATGATACAAAAATATCAGATAACGGTTTTTATAGCGCAACCAAAAAGCGTTGGTGCACTTAATATTAAAACACCAATAGTTACAAGACAACCACCTCGTTTGACATATGGAGCCCAGTGGTAGTAACAAGGTTGAAGTCCATGGCAACAATTGTAGTTGCCCTCATAATCCTTACAACTCTCTTGTACCCAAAAAGAAATAAAGCATAGAAATGAGACAGTAGACTGACAAAGATATAAGATGCACGATATAAGAAAATATAATAGGTATTTTGCTCTACTAGACATTTTAGATTTGCAATTAGTAGCCAAAACTGCAGTGGTGGTTGAAATTAGGGGTGAGCGGTTAAGGGTACCTGCATTTTAGCAGGATTTTAGGGAACCGCCTCCTGGGAATCAGAACCGAATCAGACAAGATAGGTTCCCAAAAAAAGGAACCGGAATCGTAATCAAAGACAAGATAGGTTCTTCAATTCAAGGAACCGGAACCTAAAATGCAGGTTCCGGTTCCTTTCCAGGGTACCCTGTAAAAAATCAATTACCCCCCTATTAGTTTAAAAAATAACAAAAACACCTTATAAGTTTACAAATACACCCCTAACAAATTTTCATTATTCATTCATTTATGTCCAATGTAACTCATAACCTGTAATCTCTAAGCAACACTTGAATTGTTAATCATTTAATTAAGTATTGTAATATTGTTTATAATAGAATGTTATAATTAATTAAATAATCATACCATAAATTTATAATATAATGTTATAATCAATTAAGTAATCATTTAATTATGTAATGTTATATTAATTATATGATTATACTATAATAGTATAATGTAATGTTATAATGAATTAAGTAATCATACTATAAATCTATAATTTAATATTATAATTAATTAAATTTCAAATCATTTAATTAATATACTAATGTTTATAATGGAATATTATAATTGATTAAGTAATCATATTACAAATATATAAAGTAATGTTATAATTAATTAAATTTTTAATCGTTTAATTAAGTAATGTAATAGTATAGTAAATTACTAATGCTTATAATGTAATGTTATAAATTCATAACTAATTAATTAATTATGTAATCATTTAACTATATAATGCTATAATTAACTAAGTGATCATAATATAATGTAATATAATAATATTATAATTTAATTGAGTAATTATTTAACTATAATGTAATGCTTAATTAATGTTTATAAGGTAATGTTATAATTAATTAAATTTCTTATCATTTAATTAAATATTGTGCTAATGTTTATGAAGTAAATTAGTAATTACTAATGTTTAAAACATAATATCATAACTCATAATCAATTAAGTAATCATTTAATTATGTAATGTTATATTAATTATATGATCATAATATAATAGTATAATGTAATGTTATAATGAATTAAATAATCATACTATAAATCTATAATTTAATATTATAATTAATTAAATTTCAAATCATCTGATTAATATACTAATGTTTATAATAGAATGTTATAATTGATTAAGTAATCATAGTATAAATATATAAGGTAATGTTATAATTAATTAAATTTTTAATCGTTTAATTAAGTAATGTAATAATATAGTAAATTAGTAAATTACTAATGTTTATAATGTAATGTTATAAATTCATAACTAATTATGTAATCATTTAACTATGTAATGCTATAATTAAGTAAGTGATCATAATATATAATGTAATATAATAATATTATAATTTAATTGAGTAATTATTTAACTATAATGTAATGTTTAATTAATGTTTATAATGAAATGTTTATAAGGTAATGTTATAATTAATTAAATTTCTTATCATTTAATTAAGTATTGTGCTAATGTTTATATAGTAAATTAGTAATTACTAATGTTTAAAACATAATATCATAACTCATAATCAATTAAGTAATCATTTAATTATGTAATGTTATATTAATTATATGATTATACTATAATAGTATAATGTAATATTATAATGAATTAAGTAATCATACTATAAATCTATAATTTAATATTATAATTAATTAAATTTCAAATCATTTGATTAATATACTAATGTTTATAATAGAATGTTATAATTGATTAAGTAATCATATTATAAATATATAAAGTAATGTTATAATTAATTAAATTTTTAATCGTTTAATTAAGTAATGTAATAATATAGTAAATTAGTAAATTATTAATGTTTATACTGTAATGTTATAAATTCATAACTAATTATGTAATTATGTAATCATTTAACTATATAATGTTATAATTAAGTAAGTGATCATAATATATAATGTAATATAATAATATTATAATTTAATTGAGTAATTATTTAACTATAATGTAATGCTTAATTAATGTTTATAAGGTAATGTTATGATTAATTAAATTTCTTATCATTTATTTAAGTATTATGCCAATGTTTATGTAGTAAATTAGTAATTACTAATATTTATAATATAATGACATAATCAATTAAGTAATTATTTAATTATGTAATGTTATAATTAATTATATAAAAATTAATGTGGCTACAGCATCTCCTTCTTCATGTTCATACTCTATTTGCCTAGTACCTTCTACTTTGACTTTCCTAGTCTTTTTTGTTGCGTGTAATATGTGATGTTTATGTTCTTCGGGTAAATCATTATCCCACCAATTTTTTAACATTCCTGTAAATCCTGAGACTAATATTTTTGCGATTTGATGGTAACATCAACTTCAACACCCCTTTATTCACAAAAATATGTTAAACCATTTTTTGAACCCTTTGACATTCCAAAAGAGGAAATTATTAAATTTAATAATCATAACACTATTCTTGAAAATATTAGTAAAAAACTTAGTGAATTATCATCTTCCAAATCAAACATTAATGTCCTTACAGAATCCGACCCAATAGAAGAATTAAATCTAAATTTTCAAAACTTATCTATTAATAAAATGAGAAATAATATGAGATATCCTAAAACTCGAAACTATTACCCAAGACCTTCTTTACCAGATATGCAATTTGAAGATATATCACAACTAGCAAGATCTTCCTACACTCGAACAGGAATAGATGAATGGAATATAGACGGATTAGCTGAACATCAAATATTAGATATTTTACAAGAAATGACTATGGCAGCATTAGCTCATAAATCACATGACAACACTGACCATCAAATCGCAAAAATATTAGTCTCAGGATTTACAGGAATGTTAAAAAATTGGTGGGATAATGATTTACCCGAAGAACATAAACATCACATATTACACGCAACAAAAAAGACTAGGAAAGTCAAAGTAGAAGGTACTAGGCAAATAGAGTATGAACATGAAGAAGGAGATGCTGTAGCCACATTAATTTATGCAATAACCAAAAACTTTGTAGGAGACCCAACAAGCTTTCAGAAAAAATCACAAGAAATATTAGCTAACTTAAGATGTCCAACTATGGCAGATTTTAGATGGTATAAAGATATGTTTTTACAAAAAGTATTCACAAGAACAGACTGTAGGAAACCCTATTGGAAAGAAAGGTTCCTAGATAGTCTACCTAGATTATTTAGTCAAACTGTCAAGAATGCATTATACAAAAAACACGATGGCAATATACCTTATGAAGACTTAACCTACGGAGATTTAATTAGTTTTATTAACAACGAAGCTTTAATAATTTGCACCGATTTAAAATTAAAAGCTAAATTAAAAAATGAATTAAAACATAAGAAAACAGAATTAAGTGGATTTTGTAGTCAATACGGTTATGAAAAAATATTACCTCCCTCCATTAAGTACAAAAAAGATAAAAAAACAAAAACAATATAGAAAACCTTATTACAAAAAAGATTACAAATACGAACAAAAATCTTATGACAAACCTTATAAAAAGAAAAAATCTTCTAATAAGAAAATATCTAAAAACCCTATCACATGTTGGAAGTGTAAACAACAAGGTCATTACGCAACTAAGTGTCCTATGAAAAATCAAATTAAAAAACTAGAAATAGATTCAGAATTAAAACAACAATTATTAAAAATTATACAAACAGACTCTGAAGAAGAATCTAGTTACAATACAGATAATGAAGACATGATTTATCAAATTCAAGAAAATTCTTCTGAATCAATGAGTGAGTCGTCACAAGACTCTGATAATTGTGATTGCATGGGGCCATGCTACTGTGCAATGAAATCAATAAATATGATATCAACATCTAGACCTCAATCAATAAACGTTATCACCAAATCAAAAGAATTTTTATTAGATATTATTGATAAAATTCAGGATGAAGACATTAAAAGAGAATATTTATTAAAACTCAAAGAATTAATTTTATCTGAAGAAAAACAAAAAGATGTAGATTCTTATAACTTAAAAGACATATTAAAGAGATTTGACAAACCCACACAAGTTACTTTAAATGATTTACAAGAAGAAATATATTTTTTCTTTTTATAACTGAGGTATCCAGGGCCCATTGCGGGTCCACTTATAAGCTGAACCTGCTTTAGTCCTTCGAGGGGCTGCAGGAACGTACCACCACAACCCGTTAGTCAATACATGGGTGTGCTGAAAATTCAACTTCTTTCTGAAGAAGCAATACATAGACATAGACAAAACAATTATAAATTTTTACACATAGGATTAGTACAAGTAGCAGTAAAACCATTATTTAGATTAGGAAAAAACATTCCAATATTAGTAATTTTAAGAGACGCAAGAAATTTAAACTTCAATAACTCTTTATTAGCAGTATTAAATTCTAATTTAGAAAGTGGTCCCGTTTATTTTGATTGTTACCCAAACTTTACAGTAGGATTACATGATCCCGCAATACTGTCTGCATTAACTATTAATTTAAAAGCTTCTAATCTTACTTATCAAGATAATATTATAATTAATTAAATTTTTAATCATTTAATTAAGTTTGTACTAATGTTTATAATAAAATGTTATAATTGATTAAGTAATTATACTATAAATCTATAACGTAATGCTATAATTAATTAAATTTCTAATTATAAGTCATTTAATTAACTATTTAATTATATTATAACTTATAAGTCAATTAATTAAGTAGTAATCAATTAATGTAATGCTATAATTAATTATACTATAAATCAATTAGGTAATGTTATAAAATTATAATTAATTAAGTAATCATTTAACTATAATGTAATGTTATAATTGATTAAGTATGATATTTAACTAGTAATTAAATTTATTAATGTTTATCAATTTATCATATATAATTAATTAATTACTAATTTATTATAGATATACTTAGAACTTGATAATTGAAGTAAATAACTAAATATATTATTACTCAATCAAATATACTATTTTATTCAAAAATAATTATTTTAATAACATTAAAAATGTAAAACACTTTTAATTGGATCATAATTCCAATTATTCACTTAATTGATCAAAACTTTAATATTAATGTATTATAATATATTAAAGCTTTTAATATGGTGTAATTTATATGTAATAAGTATAATTGTATTCGCATATTTATTTAATTAGGTTATTCTAAAAATTTAACTTTTTCTATTTTAAATTTTTTTATATGTAAAATAATATAAACTCCCCCATTATTTACATTTCACAAATATTTTATTATAGTCCAGGTTCCAAAATAGGTTCTAAACAGGTTCTAAAAACAGGTTCCAAAACAGGTTCCAAACAGGTTCCAAAACAGTTTCCAAAGTAGGTTCCAAATAGGTTCCAAAACAGGTTCCAAACCGGGTACCCCCTATAGGTTCCAAACAGGGTACCTTTTTACAGGTTCTAGTTCCAGTTCCGGTTCTTCCACATGCAAGAACCGGAACCGGAACCGTACAATAGCGGTTCCAAAAAATTGGAACCGGAACCTACCCGCACAGTGTAGGTTCTAGGTAGGTTCCAGTTCCGGTTCTTACCCCCGGTTCCGATTCTACCCGCTACCCGTGCTCACCCCTAATTGAAATTATATGACCTCCATCACCAAGACATTGGTGTATTTGTCTTCATGGACATTGTTTACCCCAGGAGTTAGGCTCCTTGCCGTAGAGAAGAATGAAGTATTATCAATTAAAGTTTGGCTCATTGATGGACTATCATGAACATCACTACCACCAGAGAGAGTTTGCCAGCCACCAACTTGAGCACTAGCACCATGGGGAGTTTCATTACGAAAATTAGTTATTTTCATACCATAAAACAGACAGCCTACCAAATCAAAGATGAATGAGAGAACCCTAGTGTAACTACGTGTGTAATTGACTTAAAATTCAAAATATCATTAGAATTAGGTTGACTTAGATAAAATAAACTATTATAGCACAATTTCTTCTTTAACGTATAGAATTATGTGTTATTCAACCAACATTAATGAAAGCAAAACAACACCTATACAAGCTTAAAGTAAAATTTCTAGCAACAATTTATACTCCTTAAATCCCCATAACTTTCCAATCGAAACTCTAACAATTTCAAGCAGCTAGCATTCAAGTTTTACACAATTTCCGGCAAGCAATTTATGTCCATTCCTCTCATTAACTAGGATGCTCATAATTTATTTTCTCTACACAAAATAAACGGATTTTTATAGGAAGAAGATGGTGCAAAAGCATGTCTTTTGTAACTATGAGAAACACTAATTACAGCAAACATCAAGTGAAATATGGGAAACCAATAACTATTTTAATACTCCTATAAACCTTACTCAATTCTCTATAGAATGTTTTTATACGTCTTTATACCCGATAAAAAAAAATCAGGTAATAGTTTTTATAGCATAATCAAAAATCACTGGTGCACTTAGAATTAAAATACCAATAGTGACAAGACAACCAACTCGTTCGGCATATAGAGCCCAGTTGCAGTAAATAGGTTGAAATCCGTGGCAATAATTGTAGTTGCTCTCATAACCCCTACAACTCTCTTGTACCCAGAAAGAAATAAAGCATAGAAATGGGACAGTAGACTAACAAAGATATAAGAAAATATAATAGGTATTTTGCTCGCCTACATCTCAGATTTGTAATTAGTCGCCAAAACTGCAGCGGTGATTGAAATTATATGACCTCCTATCACTAAGACATTGGCGTATTTGTCTTTACGGACATTGTTTACCACACGAGTTAGGCTCCTTGCAGCAGAGAAGAATGAAGTACTATCAGTTGAAGTTTGGCTCGGTGGTAGACTATCATGAACATCACTACCACCAGAGAGAGTTTGCCGGTCGTCAACCTGAGCACTACCACCATTGGGAGTTTGATTACGAAAAATAGTCATTTTCATGCCATAAAAAATTGAACCTACTAAATCAAGCATGAATGAGAGAGCCCTAGTGTGACTACGCGTGTAATTGACTTAAAATTCAAAATATCATTAGAATTAGGTTGATTTAGATAAAATAAACTATTATAGCACAATTATAGCACGATTATAGCGCAATTTCTTCTTTAACGTATAAAATCATGTGGTACTCAACCAACATTAATGAAAGCAAAACAACACCTATACAAGCTTAAGGTAAAATTTCCAAAAACAATTTATACTCCCTAAATCCCCAAAACTTTCCAATCGAAACTCTAACAATTTCACAAAGTTAGCATTCAAGTTTTAGACAATTTCTGGCAAGCAATTTATGTCCATTCTTCTCATTAACTAGGATGCTCATTATTTATTTTCTCTACAAAACATAGACGAATTTTTATAGGAAGAAGACGGTGCAAAAACATGTCTTTTATAACAATAAGAAACACTAATTATAGCAAACAGCAAAAGAAATATGGGAAACCGACAACTATATTAAAACTCCTATAAACCTTTCTCAAATTCTAGAGAATGTCTTTGTATGTCTTTACACACGATACAAAAATGTCAGATAACAATTTTTATAGCATAACCAAAAATCACTAGTGCACTTACAATTAAAACACCAATAGTGACCAGACAACCACCTCGTTTGGCATATGGAGCCCAGTTGCAATAACAAGGCTAAAGCCCATGGCAACAATTGTAGTTACCCTCATAACCCCTACAACTCTCTTGTACCCAGAAAGAAGTAAAGCATAGAAATGGGACAGTAGACTAACAAAGATATAAGAAAATATAATAGGTATTTTGCTCTACTAGACATCTAAGATTTGCAATTAGTTCCCAAAACTACAGCGGTGGTTGAAATTATATGACCCCCCATCACTAAGACATTGGCGTATTTGTCTTCATGGACATTGTTTACCAAGCGAGTTAGGCTCCTTTCTGTAGAGAAGAATGAAGTATTATCAGTTGAAGTTTTGCTCGGTGGTGGACTATCATGAACATCACTACCACTAGAAAGAGTTTGCCGGTCGTCAACCTGAGCACTACCACCATTGGGAGTTTGACTACGAAAATTAGTTATTTTCATACCATAAAACAATGAACATGCTAAATCAAAGATGAATGACAGAACCCTAGCGTGACTACGTGTGTGATAGACTTAAAATTCAAAATATCATTAGAATTAGGTTGACTTAGATAAAATAAACTATTATTGCACAATTATTGCATGATTATAGCGCTATTATAGCGCAATTTCTTCTTTCACGTATAAAATCATGTGGTACTCAACCAACATTAATGAAAGCAAAACAACACCTATACAAGCTTAAAGTAAAATTTCCAACAACAATTTATACCCCTTAAATCCCCAAAACTTTCCAATCGAAACTCTAACAATTTCACATAGCTAGCATTCAAGTTTTAGACAATTTCTGGCAAGCAATTTATGTCCATTCCTCTCATTAACTAGGATGCTCATTATTTATTTTCTCTACAAAACATAGACGAATTTTTATAGGAAGAAGATGGTGCAAAAACATGTCATTTATAACTATGAGAAACACTAATTACAATAAACAGCAAAAGAAATATGGGAAACCGATAAGTATATTAAAACTCTTATAAACCTTTCTCAAATTCTAGAGAATGTCTTTATATGTCTTTACAAACGATACAAAAATATCAGATAACAGTTTTTATAGCATAACCAAAAATCACTGGTGCACTTACAATTAAAACACCAACAGTGACCAGACAACCACCTCGTTTGGCATATGGAGCCCAGTTGCAATAACAAGGCTAAAGCCCATGGCAACAATTGTAATTGCCCTTATAACCCCTATAACTCTCTTGTACCCAGAAAGAAATAAGGCATAGAAATGGGACAGTAGACTAACAAAGATATAAGAAAATATAATAGGTATTTCGCTCTACTAGACATCTCAGATTTACAATTAGTCACCAAAACTATAGCGGTGGATGAAATTATATGACCTCCCATCACTAAGACATTGGCGTATTTGTCTTCATGGACATTGTTTACCACGCGAGTTAGGCACTTTTCTGCATAGAAGAATGAAGTATTATCAGTTGAAGTTTCGCTCGGTGGTGGACTATCATGAACATCACTGCCACTAGAGAGAGTTTGCCAGTCGTCAACCTGAGCACTACCACCATGGAGAGTTTGATTACGAAAATTAATCATTTTCATACCATAAAACAATGAACCTACTAAATCAAAGATGAATGAGAGAACCCTAGTGTGACTACGTGTGTAATTGACTTAAAATTCAAAATATCATTAGAATTAGGTAGACTTAGATAAAATAAACTATTATTGCACAATTATAGCACGATTATAGCGTAATTTCTTCTTTAACATATAAAATCATGTGGTACTCAACCAACATTAATGAAAGCAAAACAACACCTATACAAGCTTAAGGTAAAATTTCCAACAACAATTTACACTCCTTAAATCCCCAAAACTTTCCAATCGAAACTCTAACAATTTCACATAGCTAGCATTAAGGTTTTAGACAATTTCTGGCAAGCAATTTATGTCCATTCCTCTCTTTAACTAGGATGCTCATTATTTATTTTCTCTACAACACATAGACAATTTTTTATAGGAAGAAGATGGTGCAAAAACATGTCTTTTATAACTATGAGAAACACTAATTACAATAAACAGCAAAAGAAATATGGGAAACCGATAACTATATTAAAACTCCTATAAACCTTCCTCAAATTCTAGAGAATGTCTTTATATGTCTTTACACATGATACAAAAATATCAGATAATAGTTTTTATGGCATAACAAAAAATCACTGGTGCACTTACAATTAAAACACCAACAGTGACAAGACAACCACCTTGTTTGGCATATGGAGCCCAGTTGCAGTAACAAGGCTAAAGCCCATGGCAACAATTGTAGTTGCCGTCATAAACCCTACAACTCTCTTGTACCTAGAAAGAAATTAATCATAGGAATGGGACAGTACACTAACAAAGATATAAGAAAATATAATAGGTATTTTGCTCTACTAGACATCTCAGATTTGCAATTAGTCGCCAAAATTACAGAGGTGGTTCAAATTATATGACCTCCCATCACTAAGACATTGGCGTATTTGTCTTCATGGACATTGTTTCCCACGCGAGTTAGGCTCATTTCTGTAGAGAAGAATGAAGTATTATTAGTTGAAGTTTTGCTCGGTGGTGGACTATCATGAACATCACTGCCATTAGAGAGAGTTTGTCGGTCATCAACCTGAGCACTACCACCATTGGGAGTTTGACTACGAAAATTAGTTATTTTCATACCACAAAACAATGAACATGCTAAATCAAAGATGAATGAGAGTACCCTGGTGTGACTACGTGTGTAATTGACTTAAAATCAGAAATATCGTTAGAAGTAGGTTGATTTAGATAAAATAAACTATTATTGCACAATTATAGCACGATTATAGCGCAATTTCTTCTTTAACGTATAAAATCATGTGGTACTCGACCAACATTAATGAAAGCAAAACAACACATATACAAGCTTAAAGTAAAATTTCCAACGACAATTTATACCCCTTAAATCCCCAAAACTTTCCAATCGAAATTCTAACAATTTCACATAGCTAGCATTCAAGTTTTAGAGAATTTCTGGCAAGCAATTTATGTCCATTCCGCTCATTAACCAGGATTCTCATTATTTATTTTCTTTACAAAACATAGACGAATTTTTATAGAAAGAAGATGGTGCAAAAACATGTCTTTTATAACTATGAGAAACATTAATTACAGTAAACAGCAAAAGGAATATGAGAGACCGATAATTATATTAAAACTCCTATAAACCTTTCCCAAATTCTAGAGAATGTCTTTATATGTCTTTACACACGATGCAAAAAAATCAGATAACAGTTTTTATAGCATAACAAAAAATCACTGGTGCACTTACAATTAAAACACCAACAGTGACCAGACAACCACACCACCTTGTTTGGCATATGGAGCCCAGTTGCAATAACAAGGCTAAAGCCCATGGCAACAATTGTAGTTGCCCTCATAACCCCTATAACTCTCTTGTACCCAGAAAGAAATAAGGCATAGAAATGGGACAGTAGACTAACAAAGATATAAGAAAATATAACATGTATTTCGCTCTACTAGACATCTCAGATTTGCAATTAGTCGCCAAAACTACAACGGTGGATGAAATTATATGACCTCCCATCACTAAGACATTGGCGTATGTGTCTTCATGGACATTGTTTACCACGCGAGTTAGGCTCCTTTCTGCATAGAAGAATGAAGTATTATCAGTTGAAGTTTGGCTCGGTTGTGGACTATTATGAACATCATTGCCATAGAGAGAGTTTGCCGATCGTCAACCTAAGCACTACCCCCATGGGGAGTTTGATTAAGAAAATTAGTCATTTTTAGACCATAAAACAATCAACCTACCAAATCAAAGATGAATGAGAGAACCCTAGTGTGACTACGTGCGTAATGGACTTAAAATTCAAAATATCATTAGAATTAGGTAGACTTAGATAAAATAAACTATTATTGCACAATTATACCACGATTATAGCGCAATTTCTTCTTTAACATATAAAATCATGTGATACTCAACCAACATTAATGAAAGCAAAACAACACTTATACAAGCTTAAGGTAAAATTTCCAACAACAATTTACACTCCTTAAATCCCCAAAACTTTCCAATCGAAACTCTAACAATTTCACATAGCTAGAATTAAGGTTTTAGACAATTTCTGGCAAGCAATTTATGTCCATTCCTCTCTTTAACTAGGATGCTCATTATTTATTTTCTCTACAACACATAGACAAATTTTTATAGAAAGAAGATGGTGCAAAAACATGTCTTTTATAACTATGAGAAACACTAATTACAATAAATAGCAAAAGAAATATGGGAAACCGATAACTATATTAAAACTCCTATAAACCTTCCTCAAATTCTAGAGAATGTCTTTATATGTCTTTACACATGATACAAAAATATCAGATAAGAGTTTTTATAGCATAACAAAAAATCACTGGTGCACTTACAATTAAAACACCAACAGTGACAAGACAACTACCTCGTTTGGCATATGGAGCCCAGTTGCAGTAACAAGGCTAAAGCCCATGGCAACAATTGTAGTTGCCGTCATAAACCCTACAACTCTCTTGTACCTAGAAAGAAATAAATCATAGAAATGGGACAGTACACTAACAAAGATATAAGAAAATATAATAGGTATTTTGCTCTACTAGACATCTCAGATTTGCAATTAGTCGCCAAAATTATAGAGGTGGTTGAAATTATATGACCTCCCATCACTAAGACATTGGCGTATTTGTCTTCATGGACATTGTTTACCACGTGAGTTAGGCTCCTTTCTGTAGAGAAGAATGAAGTATTATCAGTTGAAGTTTTGCTTGGTGGTGGACTATCATGAACATCACTGCCATTAGAGAGAGTTTGCCGGTCGTCAACCTGAGCACTACCACCATTGGGAGTTTGACTACGAAAATTAGTTATTTTCATACCATAAAACAAAGAACATGCTAAATCAAAGATGAATGAGAGAACCCTGGTGTGACTACGTGTGTAATTGACTTAAAATCCAAAATATCATTAGAATTAGGTTGATTTAGATAAAATAAACTATTATTGCACAATTATAGCACGATTATAGCGCAATTTCTTCTTTAACGTATAAAATCATGTGGTACTCGACCAACATTAATGAAAGCAAAACAACACCTATACAAGCTTAAAGTACAATTTCCAACAACAATTTATACTCCTTAAATCCCCAAAACTTTCCAATCGAAATTCTAACAATTTCACATAGCTAGCATTCAAGTTTTAGAGAATTTCTGGCAAGCAATTTATGTCCATTCCTCTCATTAACTAGGATTCTCATTATTTATTTTCTCTACAAAACATAGACGAATTTTTATAGAAAGAAGATGGTGCAAAAACATGTCTTTTATAACTATAAGAAACATTAATTACAGTAAACAGCAAAAGAAATATGGGAGACCGATAACTATATTAAAACTCTTATAAACCTTTCCCAAATTCTAGAGAATGTCTTTATATGTCTTTACACACGATACAAAAAAATCAAATAACAGTTTTTATAGCATAACAAAAAATCACTAGTGCACTTACAATTAAAACACCAACAGTGACCAGACAACCACACCACCTCGTTTGGCAACAAGGCTAAAGCCCATGGCAACAATTGTAGTTGCCCTCATAACCCCTACAACTCTCTTGTACCCAGAAAGAAATAAAGCATAGAAATGGGACAGTAGTCTAACAAAGATATAAGAAAATATAATAGGTATTTCGCTCTACTAGACATCTTAGATTTGCAATTAGTCGCCAAAACTACAGCGGTGGTTGAAATTATATGACCTCCCATCACTAAGACATTGGCGTATTTGTCTTCATGGACATTGTTTACCACGCGAGTTAAGCTCCTTGCTACAGAGAAGAATGAAGTATTATCAGTTGAAGTTTGGCTCGGTGGTGGACTATCTTGAACATCACTGCCACCAGAGAGAGTTTGCCGGTCGTCAACCTGAGCACTACCACCATTGGGAGTTTGATTATGAAAATTAATCATTTTCATACCATAAAACAATGAACCTACTAAATCAACGATGAATGAGAGAACCCTGATGTGACTATGTGTGTAAATGACTTAAAATTCAAAATATCATTAGAATTAGGTTGACTTAGATAAAATAAACTATTATAGCACAATTATAGCACGATTATAGCGCAATTTCTTCTTTAATGTGTAAAATCATGTGGTACTCAAGCAACATTAATGAAAGCAAAACAACACCTATACAAGCTTAAAGTAAAATTTCCAACAACAATTTATGCTCCTTAATTCCCCAAAACTTTCCAATCGAAACTCTAACAATTTCACATAGCTAGCATTCAAGTTTTAGAGAATTTCTGGCAAGCAATTTATGTCCATTCCTCTCACTAGGATGCTCATTATTTATTTTCTCTACAAAACATAGACGAATTTTTGTAGGAAGAAGACGGTGCAAAAACATGTCTTTTATAACAATAAGAAACACTAATTACAGCAAACAGCAAAAGAAATATGGGAAACCGACAACTATATTAAAACTCCTGTAAACCTTTCTCAAATTCTAGAGAATGTCTTTGTATGTCTTTACACACGATACAAAAATGTCAGATAACAATTTTTATAGCATAACCAAAAATCACTAGTGCACTTACAATTAAAACACCAATAGTGACCAGACAACCACCTCGTTTGGCATATGGAACCCAGTTGCAATAACAAGGCTAAAGCCCATGGCAACAATTGTAGTTACCCTTATAACCCCTACAACTCTCTTGTACCCATAAAGAAGTAAAGCATAGAAATGGGACAGTAGACTAACAAAGATATAAGAAAATATAATAGGTAGTTTGCTCTACTAGACATCTAAGATTTGCAATTAGTCCCAAAACTACAGCGGTGGTTGAAATTATATGACCTCCCATCACTAAGACATTGGCGTATTTGTCTTCATGGACATTGTTTACCAAGCGAGTTAGGCTCCTTTCTGCAGAGAAGAATGAAGTATTATCAGTTGAAGTTTTGCTCGGTGGTGGACTATCATGAACATCACTACCACCAGAGAGAGTTTGCCGGTCGTCAACCTGAGCACTACCACCATTTGGAGTTTGACTACGAAAATTAGTTATTTTCATACCATAAAACAATAAACATGCTAAATCAAAGATGAATGACAGAACCCTAGTGTGACTACGTGTGTGATAGACTTAAAATTCAAAATATCATTAGAATTAGGTTGACTTAGATAAAATAAACTATTATTGCACAATTATAGCACGATTATAGCGCTATTATAGCGCAATTTCTTCTTTCACGTATAAAATCATGTGGTACTCAACCAACATTAATGAAAGCAAAAAAACACCTATACAAGCTTAAAGTAAAATTTCCAACAACAATTTATACTCCTTAAATCCCCAAAACTTTCCAATCGAAACTCTAACAATTTCACATAGCTAGCATTCAAGTTTTAGACAATTTCTGGCAAGCAATTTATGTCCATTCCTCTCATTAACTAGGATGCTCATTATTTATTTTCTCTACAAAACATAGACGAATTTTTATATGAAGAAGATGGTGCAAAAACATGTCTTTTATAACTATGAGAAACACTAATTACAGTAAACAGCAAAAGAAATATGGGAAACCGATAACTATATTAAAACTCTTATAAACCTTTCTCAAATTCTAGAGAATGTCTTTATATGTCTTTACAAACGATACAAAAATATCAGATAATAGTTTTTATAGCATAACAAAAAATCACTGGTGCACTTACAATTAAAACACCAAGAGTAACCAAACAACCACCTCGTTTGGCATATGGAGCCCAGTTGCAATAACAAGGCTAAAGCCCATGGCAACAATTGTAGTTGCCCTCATAACCCCTATAACTCTCTTGTACCCAGAAAGAAATAAGGCATAGAAATGGGACAGTAGACTAACAAAGATATAAGAAAATATAATAGGTATTTCGCTCTACTAGACATCTCAGATTTCCAATTAGTCGCCAAAACTACAGCGGTGGATGAAATTATATGACCTCCCATCACTAGGACATTGGCATATTTGTCTTCATGGACATTGTTTACCATGCGAGTTAGGCTCCTTTCTGCATAGAAGAATGAAGTATTATCAGTTGAAGTTTGGCTCGGTGGTGGACTATTATGAACATCATTGCCATAGAGAGAGTTTGTCGATCGTCAACCTAAGCACTACCCCCATGGGGAGTTTGATTAAGAAAATTAGTCATTTTTAGACCATAAAACAATGAACCTACCAAATCAAAGATGAATATGAGAACCCTAGTGTGACTGCGTGTGCAATCGACTTAAAATTCAAAATATTATTAGAATTAGATTGACATAGATAAAATAAACTATTATAGCACGATTATAGCACAAAATATTGAAAATTAATAACATACAACATATAAAATCATATGGATTGTAATTATGAGAAACACTAATTATAAAAAACAGCAAACAAAATATGGAAAACTAATACCTTTTTGAAACCTAGATAAGCCTTTCTAAATTTTTTATATTATATCATTTGTACAAAATCCCAAAATTTTTCATAGATGACTTCAGACACAATTAAAAAAAAAATTAGAAAACAGTTCTTACAGTAAAAAAAGGTCTTTATACACAATCCCAAAAATATCATAAAACTATTATTATTGCGTACCACAAAATTGCTGATGCACTTAGAATTAAAACCCCAAGATATTAGTAGATAAAATGAAGTATTTAGCTTGTTGGTGGACTATCATGAACGTCACTACCACCAGAGGGAGTTTGTGGTCATCAACTTGACCATTGCCACCAGGTTGAGTTTGATTCAAAAATTTAGTCATTATAGATCATAAAACAATGAACCTACCAAATAAAAAATGAATGAGAAAACCCTAGTGTGATTGCGAATGCAATTGACTTAAAATTCAAAATATTATTAGAATTAAGTTGACTTAGATATAATATACTATTATAGCACGAAATATGGTAAACTAATAACTAATAATAACCTGCGTCGGGCATAGGCAATATGCATGGCCAGGCCCACCTAACAAGTGCCTGGATTGACCCGCCCTTCGTGAAAGTGGCCAACCGACTCCCACAAAAAAAGAAAAAAAAGAAAATTAAGGAACTTGACTGGGCCCGACGGGTTTAAAATAAAAATTATAATAAACCCTCCGGGCCTACCTAGGCAGACCCGACCTGCCTGCACGGTTAGGGATAGCTAGGCCGGGCCTGGGTTTAGTCGGGTCGACCCGCCTAACCCATCCCATTTTTTCCACATCTAGATATGATTTTCCCATTTGACTTTACGACCCCATTCTGCTAGTGTGGTGATATCATCCAATAAAACAAAATGATGTATTATTAGTTTTCAAAACCATCTAGCAAGGAAGTGATTATTGATGAATAATCAATGTTGGTTATTGATTAATCAGGGCGACAGTTGGATGAATGAGAATAGTGAGCATTTATATGGTAACCACCACATCACGAAAGTCTGATAGTGAGATCGTCTCAAATAAGTTTTTCAAATGATATAGTTGTCAAAAACTGTATTTAAATTCTATATTAAACTGAAGAAATTTAGTAGGCTTAAATAACATCGCTCATGAGGAAAACCCATATTAGTTTAACGTGCAAGGTTAGTAATTTCTAGGACTAAGTCTTGGCCTTATTGAGATAACTATCACCTCCAACTCAAGCCCCAACCTCAGATTTTTTTTTGTATCTCAAATTTCTTAGAAAATAATGTGTTATCTTAGGTGAAATTTTCATATCATGTATCAAATTGTATTTTGTAACTTATAAAATATGAGCTAATTGTTTAAAATTATCGTATAATCATTGAGTAGAAAATAAAATTTTCGAGTATATAGTATGATATATCTATTTAGAATAAGTAATTTTTCCTATTAACATAAACTCTCTCGTACTAATTTAAAGATCGATTTCGTATGACTTATGTAAATAGAGATTATAATTTTCAATTTTAAATATTGTATATTTAATTTTTTTTTTAAACATATTTTCAGATATTTAAGTATAGGAATATATTAAGATTTTTTTTTTTCAAAATATATTTAGATGATTAATCCTTCTTAAAAAAAATAGAAATGCAAAGTAGGAGGGTAAAGTCGTCAATTCCCGACAAAATTGAATGCGCGGCGGTGTCAGTTAAAATCTAAGGCAGAGAATGTGATGCTCCAGTGGCCATATCTCGCCTTTCTCTCACTGTAAAGCCAGCAAAACGACGCCGTCGTTTCAGTTGCGTTTAGTCGAAGCCAAACACGGAGACACAGAAGGCACAAGAATATGAGTTCAGTCAAAGGAGTAATCTTCGACGAATCGGTGCTGCTACTCTCCGCTGCTCCAAATGCAAACGACCTGGCGTTTCGGCTGCGATCGGGAGCCTACTCTTTGCTTCGTAAGCTCCGTCAATCGAAAATCCGTACGGTACCATTTCATCTCATATCATCTCTTTCGCTCTCTCTTTGTTTTGAATTTGTTGTTAGAAATGAGTTGAATTTTGACATTTACGTTTCGCATTGTTTTTCGCAGGGAGTTTCGTATCGTCTCGGCCTTTCGTCTGATAAGGTAATTCTTGCTTTTATATTTTTTCTATATGCTTTAGAGTAGGTAATAAGAGTTCTCTATTATGTTAATTTTATAGTGTGTGCGTGTTTGGATGAAATGGATGAAGTGTTTGTCTTCCTCGAAAATTTACTGGGAGTTTGTATTCAAGGAGATTTGATAGGTGAATCTTTAAAAGAAAAAAGCACTTTCTGCATAAGAGCAGCACCTATAAGTGCTTTTTTGGAGGTTATTTCTAGACAAGTTCTCTCAATCGCATGCATTTGAAGCGCTTTTGACGTAATGGAAAATGCATGTAGCATATTCTTCTCTAAAAAGTGATTTTTAAGTAAACTGAAGTAATAAAAGTGTTGATCAAATATATTCTTTTCAAAAGAGGGATTTTAAGTGATTTTATCAAAGGAGCTCTCTACAATGGCACATTCAAATTGTTGTTGTATAGCTTATCTTGTTTAGAAGAGTGTCTGATATGCTTATATTTCGGACAATGGTGTTATTTTTTGTGTTGACTGTAGCTATTGATCTCGTTCTTATAGCTAAGAATTTAGTGAAGGCATGGAAGTTTATCCTTAATAATGCATTGACTGCTGTATTTAGTTTGAATTGTCTTGCGTGGCTGCTTAAATCACAGCTAAAGATGTTTGTAGTTATTTGATACTGAATACATTTTTCACTTCAGATATTAATTTTTTCTTGTATAACCAACTGCAATTTTTTAGAAATACTTACTATATATGTATTGGTTGCATCTGCTTGATATAGGTGATTGCATTGAAGAGGATTGCTACGGAATACTTGTGTGATTGCTTTCTTTTGGATGCATCTATAGATGGTGTTGTAAATGAGATAAATGAAGCGTGGGGTGACAATGGAGGAAGTATTTTGTATGTTGTTTCTGAAAATAAGGATGCTGTTCATAAACTTAGTTCCCATTGGCTGATTATTGTTGTGGGTGAGTAGTGCTGAACCTATAGATCTCCCGTGACAGCGGGATAATGTGTGAGTCTTGTTGAAAGTATTTGATAATCTACTAGTGTCTTGCGTATAACAGAGGACACCTTGCTGTATAATGGTTGCATCTGAAAGATATGAGTCTTGTAGAAAGTATTTGATTGGAGAGATTAAGGCTGGGTTATATTTGATGGCGTCTTCTGTCTACATAAAGTGCATATGAATCTATTGTCTAAAATTCATTATGTACCAACTTATTGTTGCATTAGTACTAGGTGGAATAATATGCTGAAGTAAGTTGCTTCAAATGTTTGGGACTTAATACCGTATTCTGCATCTAGATTATGCTCATTATTTACAGAAAATGCTTGATAAGTTCGCTTGTTTTTGCTACTGAATTTGGTAAATTGGCTTTTGAAACTGGATTATGCTTCTCTCTCAGGTGTCAAAAGTGAAAGTATGTCTGATAATTCGAGCATGCTTTATATCAACAAGCTAGAAGAGTTGCCTATGACCATTTGCAATTTGAACAAAAAGGTTGCCTAAAGTGATTCACCCTTTCGATGTTCTTGTTCATGATTACCATTTGTTCTTTACTTGATTTTTGGGTTCAAAAGCTATATGCTAGGAATACAATCTGAAAAACTGAAAACTGTTAAGGAGTAGTCATTTCAAGGGAAAATTGTGGGAAGGTGTGAGTAATAACCTGTAGATCTTACATATACAAGATACAAAGTAACATAAGTGATTTCTTTGAGATAAAAGAGTCAAATGCAAGGATAGACTCTGAAATTTCAGTACTTTAAATGTACTACTTCATATTTACCTTATGGTGTTCATTCCATGACTCGTTTCATGTCTCACATTTGAAGTAGGCAGCTGGCAAAAATGCTGTGATAGTTGGTTATGTCATGAAGCCTGCACGTGAAGAAGATTTTGCCAAGGTGAGCCCTTTTTATAGAAGTGAGAGTATGCCATGTTAGAAAGGAGTTAAAGGAAGCTAAAGAAGTAATAAAAATGGATGGTCTTGTACAACCATGAGTTGCGTAAAATCAGTATGTAACTGTTGATACTCTTCAATTGAATGTTCTACATTGAATTGAAAAGTGACTCATTCTGGTTCCTAAATCCGAAAATTAGATGTGGCTAACGGAACAACTAAGAACAATTCAACTAAATTTGAGAGAGTTTTTTGTGTAGGAAAAGATTTAGTCATATGCAGGGATCTTAATTGGTCTGAAATGTTATTCTTCAGGTGAATAGAATGATTTAATTGATTATTTTGGCCCAAGCAACTATTTAGGTTTGCCTAACAGTAGTTGGTTATAGGCTTAAATTTCTATCTTACCAATGATGAGATTGTGGGAAATTTCTGTTGTTTTATTCTTTACTCATCCAAAGAAAACACTATATTTGAAGCTTATTTTGGTCCCATCTTTCGTAGAGGGGTGCATTTCCTATGAATCCTACTCCAAATGGCTTGATATTTGTGCCTCTGACATTTGATACTCCTCTATCATCTCAATTACAAGTAGTTGATGTGGTTCTCCATAAAGCAACAGATGAAATCATGTCCATCGAATTGGGAAGCAATTCAGAATCTTCCAACAGAGTCACATACACCTCAGGCATGCAGGAGCTGCAAAGGTAACCTCTAAATGGAATTACATATACCATGTATCTCTTATGAGCTCCATTAGATGTTTGGATAGAATTTGCTTGTCTATTGTTGTTTCTTTGTACAGTTGACATTTGTTTACAAACTTCGTATAACTTGTCAAGTAAAATGTTTTCAGTATTTGTAAATTTTCAGATTAATGCTAGAGTTAGATCTTTCCTAATTAGTATTACCACTCTTACAGGTTTATGGAGCATCACTCTAATTTCTTTGCAATTGACCCTCTTGATAATATATACCCAGTATTGGATCGGCTGAAAATCCAGCTGGTTCTGCTTGGACTGCAAGATCTCAATGCAGAAGGCCACCTTACAATCAGGGGGGCCCATTTTCATAAGGTCATCTCTTTTTCTACAATAGCATCTTTTTTCTACTTGTTGCTGATCTTATGAAGCACTAGAACTAATCCAGATAATTATCTTGCTGATGTTTTATATCTAAGGGTCCATTTGGTACATTATTTTGACACTTTTTAGAATAGTATTTGGGAAAAGTGAGTTGAGTAGTATTTAATAGAATAGGATTGGAATTTGAAAATGTGTTTGGTAAATTTTTGGAACACATTTGCTGAAAGTATTTAGATTATTTTTTAACCCCCTACATTTGTTAATTTAGCTAAACACCCCCTTACAATAAAAGTTTATAAATTAACAAAAACACCCCCACCACCCAATAATTGCTGGCAATCGGCCACCACCGTTGGCCGGTGGCCGGAAGTCGCCGGAATGGCGCACGACGGCTGGATCTGGCCGGTCGTGCGCCAATCTAGCATTTTCCAGCCAGATCTACAGTTAAAGATCTGGCCGTTGACGATGGCCATATCTTCGCCACCGTTTGGCCGTCAACTACCAGATCTTTGGCTAGAAAAGGCCAGATCGGCACACGACTGACCAAATTTGGCCGGTCGTGCGTCGTTGCGATGGCTGTTGGCAGGTGATAGTGGCTTGGGTGGGTGAGGGTGTTTTTGTTAATTTTAAAACTTTTATTGAGATAGGTAATTGTTAATGTTTTGAGTTGAGTAAAATAGGATTGAATTTTGAGAATATTAAAACAAATTCATTTTTGGGTTTTTAGGATAGGATAGTGGGAAAGTAGTGTGCCAAACGGAGCCTAAAACTTTTTCTTTTCCAATTGACAACAATTAGATAAAATTATGTTTTTGTTAGACCACCTGTACACAAGGTCTACAAAGCCAAGGGCAGGAAGAGGAATAGAAATTAGGGTGATGAGGTGTGAGTTGTTAGGAGAGTGTGTGAGTTGGTTAGGAGAATGACGAGGTGTGCAATGGGTGTGAGTTTGTTAGAACAGAGAGAGATTATTGTTATGAGGTGGACACGCAGCTGGCAATTGGTTACAAAATAAGAATTAAATCAGTATATAAAGAAGCTAGGGGAATAAGGGAAGGCATTGAGATATTTCCATAGGCTATTTGGGAGGTCCCCCAGCTCCTCGAACTGCTGGGAAACTATCCATTGTTTCTTGTTTCAATCAAATACTACTTAGCACCAGCTACTGTTTACTTTGATTGTGCACTCTTTTGGTTGTTGTATTGTGTGTGTTGTTGTGATTGTATGTTGTGCAGGGAAGTTCCATCAGAGTTCCATCAGTTTTATACAAGATTTATACCACTATGTAAACCTTATTGTAACAGAAATTTAGATTGATGGATATTGCTATCTTTATCACTAAATATACATGGGTCAAATGAGACGAATCTTAATCACTGTATCATTCTTATTGACAGCATTAGCTTATATGAGGAGTCTTTATTTTTTTTATTTAGTTCCGATAAACACTGGGCTGCTTTGCATCTTATTATGGGTGATAAAATCTGTGGTCTATAGTGGGGCTAACTGATGCTATAACACTGGAGACTATGATGATCTTTGTCGAAAACTGGTATTTATTTGCATGGATTTTGTGACAAGGTTACCATAAAAGATAGTGAAAGTTATAACAAACAGAAAAGGAGATGTAATATAAGAAGGGTAACTTTGATAGTTGTTATTTTCTTTCTTTCTAGTGTATAGTGCCATAAATACTCACACTTTGTAATCGCAACTTTATAACTCATGGCTTCGTTTAGGCATAAATTCTCTAGTTTTGATTAATATCTCCTCAGAGCTAGTTACATCTAAAGCTTCAATACGCAGGTCAATGATTTTAATGAATCTGATTTGGCACAAAGACTACCAGAAGCTAAATTATCTTTTCCATGTATAGTGGAACCTCAAGTTGCCTGTGGTGTGGCTGATGCTCATAGTATGGTAAATGTACATTTATTTTCATTCTTGCTTTTCCCCTTTTTGAATTTATTTTAGTGTTATTGACTTGTATTTTCATCAATGCGCAATAGTACACTATTTGTTGATTTTTGTTCTGCCAACTGTCATTCCATAAAGAAACTATTATAAAGCTAATTTTTTCAAGTAGATAAATTACTGTATTGCCCATTTTTCTTGTGCTAGCGTCCTAGGCAATTCACAAGGTCTATCAAATTGGTCTCAACTATGCATTCTTATAAGAATCTTTCACTTGGAAGTTTTCTTGGTTAAATATGCACAACTATTAAGGGTTCTTTTTCCATTTACCTTTTCTTTTCACTTTCTTTTTCTACTTTAAAAAGTTTGGATCTTGGAATTGCAGGCAACTGTCTTTGAAATAGAAGATTTTAAGCATTTGAGTGTTCCACTTCCTGCTGTTGTTCAGGTGAGCATGAATTTGATGACATTTCTGTGGTTATATGTTTCTTCATCGGGGCAACGTAATTGTTATTGTTGTTCAGGTGAGCTTACAATTGCTTTCATTAGATGACTTCTTAATAGATTCAATTTTTACATTTCTCATCGTCGCAAAAAAATGGATGCTGTTTAAACTTTCACCTTTTTCATTTTGAGTTCTAAAATTATGGCTCCAGAAGACCAAACACAAATCTAACATGCATACAGAAATACGTGACTGGGTCCAAGTGTAGTTTGTCATACATGTCAAAAAATGTTTCGATGCTTTTTACATTTTAATTTCCGAAGATTATTATATTGTTTATTCGTATTTTTTGACTCGTTCTTTGTTTTAAAACTGATATTGTATGTTGATACTGCAGGAGTATATAAACCACTCATCCACTCTGTTCAAGTTTTATGTCTTGGGTGAGACTGTTTTCCACGCAGTTAAGAAGTCAATCCCAAATTCCAATACTTGGAGGAAATCATATGAAAGAAACAGCTCAAAACCTATATTGTTTGATAGGTAGTAATCAATGTGTTCTCCCTTTGCTACCTTCTTTTGATCTTCAATTTCTTGCCTTTCACATCTTCTTTTGGTTTCTACTTTCTTGAATTACGGTTGAGATCATTCATTGAAATTTTTTTCACTGGTTGTTTCCTTACACCATTTTATCGGCAGACTAGAACTTTTTGTCATTTGTACAAGTTCTATTTTCTTTCCAGGGCTATTCGGCATCCTGCAAGTAGGTATGTTCAGGGGATAAATGATCTTGTTGCTTTCCTTTTGGCATATTTGGAAGTGCGGATAATTGGTCAATCTAAGATCTACCACCAGAAAAAATCTGTGAAATAGAGGCTGATTACTATTGGCACCTATCAAAATTGCTTGATGGTATGCAAGATCATTACACATTTGCTCAACCAGGAATCCAGAGGCTTGTGTTTAAGCTGAAGGAATTGGTTCGCCAGATTGATGGTAAACCCATTTTTTGTCATTTTCTTCTTTCAAAATCATGCTACTTCTAATAAGCCAAGTCACATTTTACTTTGCTAAGTAAATTAAATCTGCAAAATAGTTGTCAAATTTTACTATTACAATAATTTGGTTAGTGGTCCTTTGGGACTTCCTGTGAACACTATGGTGGCTTCTAATATACCTGTCTGTAGCGCTTTCTGACACAAAAGCTATTGCCTCGCCCTCACTCCCTCCCGCTCACCTACTTAGTTGTTCTGTAACAAATTTTGTGGTTTCAAATCTCGATGAAGAATCCTGTGAGAATGGCAAAAGTATCCAAGAACACTGAGAAATGATTAATGCAGCTTGATTTGAAACCACAAAATTTGTTACAGAACAACGGAGTTGGTGAGCGGGAGGGAGAGACGACGAGGCAATAGGTTTTGTGTCAAAGAGCTCTAGGGAGTAGGGATAGGTATTTTAGAAGTCACCATAGTGTTCATCATGAAGTCCCAAAGGACCACCAACCAAATCACTGTAATAGTAAAATTTGACAACTATTTGGCAGATTTAATTTACTTAGCAAAAGTAAAATGTGACTTGGCTAATTAGAAGTAGCATAATTTAAAAGAAGAAAATGCCAGAAAATGGGTTTACCATCAATCCGGCAAACTAATTCCTTCAGCTTAAACACAAGCCTATGGATTCCTGGTTGAGCAAATGTGTAATGATCTTGCATACCATCAAGCAATTTTGAGAGGCACCAATAGTAATCAGCCTCTATTTCAGAGATTTTTTCTGGTGGTAGATCTGAGATCGACCAATTATCCGCACTCCCTTCCAAATATTCCGGGAAAGCAATAAGAAAGGAACAAGATCATTTATCCCATGAACATACTTGCAGGATGCCGAATAGCCCTGGACAGAAGTGTGTTTGTTTTATTATTCCTATCATATCCTATTCATATTTATTTTACTATTCTCAAAATCCAATCATATTTTATTCAACTTAAAATATTTAGATTTTTTAACTCTTTAGGTTTGTTAATTTAATTAAACACCTTCAACAATAAAAGTTTATAATTGATAAAAACACCCCCACCTATCCACATATTCCACCGATTGTCAGCATTTAATGGGTGGGTGAGGGTGTTTCTATTAATTTTAAAACTTTTATTGTAGGAAGTGTTAAACTAAATTAACAAATATAGGAAATTAAAAAATAATCTTACCAAACAAGTTTTCAAATTCAAATCCTATCCTCGTAATAATAATCAAACTCAATTTTTCAAAAATACACATGACGAAAGGTTCTAATCTATCAATAAAATGGTGTAAGGGATCAGCAAGTGAAAAACAATTTCCCACTAAATTATTTAGAATTAGAATTACCAATAACAAAAATTATGAAAGTAGCATAATCTACTGGCAAATAAGAATTGGAATGCACATAATCTGGAAATTAAAGCAGAATTATGGAACGAGTTCTCAGGTGACTGTAATATGTATTCGCATAACAAACCACTGCAGAGAATGGTGATCCATCTAGCAGTTGTTAGATGACAAATAAGAGCCAGAACCACGTTTAAAAGTTAGTCAAATAGTTGACTCTACCAAACTTTTAAGTTTAGTTTGCTCATCCTAAATTCAATGCCGGATATGATTTCAGAAAAGTAGATCACATTGAGCCATATAATGTTGAACGCCTACTATCAAATCTGGGTCATGCACTTGTCACAACTGCTAGCGCGATGACACTAGTCTACACACATGTCAAGGCAAAGCAATGAGAAAAAACCAATAAAATTTAGTGTTAGTGTTTTTATCATCTTATGATCTTGTTTTGAGTCTTGCACATATTTTTCCTTATCTGTCAATGTGGTCACTCTCTCTAAAGGTGAGCACTTTCATAAAGAATGAACAGTTTTGAGTCTCTATGGTCACAATGCATCTGAGAGATATTTTTCTCAATCATACATTACGCACCGGTTTTGCTTTTTGGATAATATTATTCCTTGTTGATATTCTGTTATGTACTTTTTCACTTTTTATTCGGTGTGTAAGAAAAGTTGTTTTATTTTGTTTGTGATCCCAAAGATTCTTTTCTAAAAAGCAAAACACAAAAGTTTTACTTAAACTTTTGTGTTCCTCAACCCTTGACGCCTTATTCTCTATATATTCATACTTTTCTGGTGTCTTGATTAAGAAGCCTAATTACCTCTTATTCATTATTGAATATCATCTGAGGTTTTTGTATTAGTTCAAGGTTTCTTCTATACTTTGGTAAGTTTAAAATTACCCCCTCTTCACTTGTCTCCATCAATTCCAAGTAAACGGAGAGATGCCTGTTTTTGCTAGAGTCACCATTTGGGTAGATATGCAATGTCATCTAAAACCTAATACCAATTATAAAGTGAAAGAAAGGAAGACTCATATTATAATTCTACACTAAAACGGGCCCGATATCCTGAGACTTGACAAATGGTCAGAAACAATAGGTGGTTTACTATCTTAGGGTCATACTATGCAAGCGAAAAAAAAATATATATATATTGTATACACTTGACATGTTTTACAAGATAATCATAAATGAGATAATGTAAATAATGTCAACATCTTTAAATATACAGAAGCTATGGTAAAACTAAATTACCATTTGAAACCCCCTGCTTCAAATTGGCTCGTTTCTTATATCTCAGTTGAAGCTTTTAATAACGAGAATGACTTGATTTTGATCATGTAATGACTAGGCAAAGCATCCCTTCCTGAAAGAGGATCAATAAAGGGCACAACAACAAAGTAGTTATGTTTTTACCCACACCTCCTACATTATGCTTTAATAATACAACAGTACTAGTCTTACAAAGAAGCCTACAAAGGAGGTATACAAAGACAACTTCCACCCTTCATCTTCATCATTTCTCTCTCTCTTTCTTTCTCTTTTTCCGTTTTTTTTATTTTTTATTTTTTGACTTTGTAAGCTTCTTTGTAAGCTTCTTTGTAAGGATAGACTTATTCTTGATAATAAACTCTAGAAAATTCCCTCAAGAGGAAGTATGTAGTTCAACTTATGAAAGTTAGTGAAGAATTTTTATGAAATATTTTCAGCTCATAACATCAATAAGGCCATTAATGGACACCATACAGCTACCGAAGCACTAGCATGAAGAATGAAAGATGATTTTTTATGGTATTGAAAGCTGAGGAAATTTCCAAATAGAATCATCTATTGTTTTCACTTTTGTTTTTACACTAAAATCACATATTACTCCTAATTTTGTTAGCATCATAAAGGTATCAACCCTTTCTTTTTCTTCATCTATCGTACTTTTTGTACATTTCTTATTTAAATAATGCTATACTTATAAAGTTGGAATCCCAGCTTTGAGAAACACTTACATAGAGCAGTCTCACCACCTTAGCAATGCGATGAAACCATCCAATAAAAGAATGACCTGTATTATTAGTCTCTCGAAACCAAGCATCATGACGATGATCAATGAATGATAGAGTTATCGATGAATGTTAGCAAAAACAGAATGAAAGAGAAAATTCTTCCATCAATTCTTTATACAAATTACTAATCACATTACCATCAATTCTTCCATATATATATATATGTATTTTATTTTGAAAAAAAAAAAAATTCATGTATTAAGATATTAATGGCGAGAATTTCTTTTCTCCCCAAATGACAATCCCTTTGAAGCTGCTAATAAGATTTCTAGAATCTATAATTTAATGATTTTTAACGTTTATTTTATTATTTTCCTTTCTTGTTAAGTTTTGCTATACAATTTTCAAGACTGAATGATAAATACAATTCTAGACGATCAAATTAATTTAATATAGTAAATAGGAGACGATGAGATCGGAGAGCGTGAGATTTGGGCACCACATGATTTACACTGAGCAGGGGTACAGATAATCATATACAGAACCTTCGTATCGTATGCATATGTTTTTGTTAGCAAAGGATATCGTGTTTGAAATTATTACAGTGCAATGGCGCGTAGGGTGGCAATGCTTTTTTAAGAATGCAATTTTATAGTACATTTAACGCAGAGACAATCACTTTCAAGTCCATAACTAAAGGAAAGTTTTATAATATAAATATTTATTTATAAATAGGCATTATTATTATTGTATAGTGTATTATAAACAATTATAAAGGTAAGACTACCGTGATATGAATCAAATGACTTTATTGGAGAATAATAGCACAAGTCTAATACATTCACGGTGACCCCAAGTCTAATACTTTCTTTGTATCCGAGAGATTAGTTGATGTATGCACAAATTAGTCCAAATACACAGGTTATAAATAAAAATCAAGCAACTCCTAACTGTAAATCAACTACTATTGAGTGAAGAATGATACATGCAAATTCTATATAGATTTTAATAACAGCTTAAAGTTAAATATTAAAATCTGACAAGGACTAAACAAAAGATATAAACCTAAGTCTACTACATTATTGTTAGCTTGAAAGGATACATATTGTGAGATTCATTGCTTAAGAAGGCATGTTTATCATTAATCATAAGAAGCTGAACAACTCATATCCAAGCTTCATGAACAAGACAAGGTTTAGTTCCAGTAAGAAAGCCATGAAGAGAATAAGCTCTTACTGTTGGAATTATTTGAGACCTTTCAATTGTTGTATTTGTGTCGATGAACACAATGTTGCTTTTATAGTGCAGTTCTAATCTATTACTGCTTTACTTGTTAATGAAATGCAACGTATGACTTAAAACTAACAGTATTAACTGAGACTCTAAAACAAAATTTAACAAACTTCTATTACTTAGTCTTAAGTGAAATTTGAAACTTAAAATATGCTTCTCCTTCATCATAATAAACTCATCAGCATCGCCCCTCAACAACTAGTATTAGATACGAACATTTGAAAAGAAACTGAGAAGATAGAACAGAACTTTGAATCTAAAACTCATTCATATAAAAAACGGAGGGAGTATATAAAACTTTTAATACAAACTCATTCATATAAATTGGTGTGACTATTTTACATGTTTGACTTCTATTTTATTTATTTCTAATTTAAAATTACCTAATTACATTTTAATATACCAATTTGTATGAATGAATTTATATATGTAATATTATTCTAGTTATAAAAATAAAAGTGCCTTGACAATGGACCCAAACCATAGGGTATAATTTATAATTAACTCATTATTTTTACTTTTTTACTATAATACGTATACCAATTCCAGATACTACAATTATAATAATTGAGTGGTTTTATTTATCACCCATCTAAACTCTTTTTAAGCCCCAGAGACAGAGTCAATTAAATTTAAATATAATTTATTTTTAATTTATCTTTTTTCTTAATCCTTTACGTTTCTCATTTATTTAATCATGATTAATAAACAATAGATTTGTTCAAAAACATTTCCTTCTTTATTTGTTTTCCTTTTTTTTTGGAAGTGAATAAAATTTTAATCCAATATACTTGTGCTTTAGAAAAGTTATAAAAACTCATAACATAACAAAACGGAGGTTGGATAAAATATTTCAGAAGAAAAAAAGTTAGACGAATAAAAAAAATATTAGAAAAAGTATAATTTTAAAATAAAATTAAAACCATTTCTTTATAATTAAAATTATTTCTTGTTTCTGGAGACGAATATTCTTCTGACATTATCTATTGAGCTGCAAAGCAACCCATCAAGCAAAAGTCAATGGATGAAGAAGCAGTCAATCGTCCACTAGTCTTGGTTCATCGACCACCAAACTTTCACTTCCCATTCAGACACCGTTTAGCAACTCAGTTCAACCTTTTCGATCCCCTTGACTCACCCGATTCAACTCGCTCTTCCCTCCTTTGCCGCCATGCCCACAACATAAGGGCCCTTCTTTGCGTGGACCCCACACCCGTCTCCTCCGACCTCCTGTCTCTCCTTCCAGCCTTGGAACTCATTGTGGGCTCCACGGTCGGCGTTGATCACATCAACCTCCCCGAATGCCGGCGACGTGGCGTTACTGTTACTAATGCTGGCGTTGCATTCTCTGAGGATGTCGCTGACTTAGCGGTTGGCCTCTTGATCGATGTTTTACGAAAAATTTCTGCCGGTGACCGCTTCCATCGAGCCTCCTCCTGGGCTAAAACCGGTGATTACGCGCTGGGCTCTAAGGTTTAACCTTACTCACAATTGGGTCGGAATTTCATTGAATTTCTTGGATTTTTGTTGCAATTAAGGTTTAACCCTGTTAAATTTACCTAATGAATTCATGCTTTTATGTAGATTCTTTTCTACTGGAAGTGGGATTTGCTATGCTACGCTATGTTTTAGTTCAGAGTGACAATGTTGCAGTTTTATATAAGAGATTTTCATATACCAATATATATAATATATTTTACTAAAACAATGTAGAATTTGATACGAATAATTTGCTTCTCAATGGGTATGATTTATTGATTATGAATTTATTGTTTCAGTTAGGAGGAAAGCGAGTTGGGATGCTGGGGATGGGAAAGATTGGCTCTGAAGTTGTAAAAAGACTTCAGGCCTTTGGCTGCATCATTTCTTACAACTCCAGAAGGAAGAAATCAGCTATCGCATTCCCTTATTACGCAGACGTCTATGAGCTTGCAGTGAATAGTGATGTGCTTGTTGTTTGTTGTGCACTTACGGAAGAAACTCACCATATAATCAACAAGGATGTAATGACAGCTTTGGGAAAGGAAGGAGTGATAATTAACGTTGGACGTGGGGCTCTCATTGATGAAAAGGAAATGGTGAAGCTTTTGTTACGTGGTGAGATTGGTGGTGTTGGTCTTGATGTGTTTGAAGATGAACCTCATGTGCCAAAAGAGCTATTTCAATTGGATAATGTTGTGTTGTCTCCCCATTGCGCAGTTGCTACTCCAGAATGCTTTGATGCATTGGAGGAGCTGATTGTGTTTAACTTGAAGGCTTTCTTTGCAAATAAACCCTTGTGGTCAGTGGTCAATCTTGAGTGAAGGGACTATTGATTTAGTTTGGTAATGGCTTTTGAAAATCATTAAACAGAAAACCAACATTGGTTCACAGTAGGTAGAGTGATTCATCAGTTGAAAAACTGATATATTGAATCATTCAACACCTGAAGTTTGTAAAATATGAATAGGAAACATAAACTTAAATTTCAATGGGCACACAGTGAGTGAGAACACAAATTCAGAAACTTGTAAGTGTAATTTGAGTCCATTTCTTCAGAACATACACAATTGTTCTGAGGTGTGAAAGCTCCATTTATAAATGCAGTTTGCCTTGTTTCAGTTTCAGGGCTTCCTTGTTTCAAGCAACTTTAAATAATCTACTGGATGTGATTTCTGTTGACCTTTTTATTGCTTATAGGTCATAAGTTAGGCTCTTGAAATCACATCATATTCAAAGTTCAACCATCTGGGACAAGACTTCAGTATATACATCACTAATTTTCAATCTCTCTGCAGCCTCTTGAAAATTACAAGAATATTTTCAAAGCTTTGGAATATTTGGTCAGAATGACGTAGAGAAACTTGAATTAATTAATTATAGAAAGCAACCGTGTAGATTAGACATTAATTAATTATATTAAGTGTAATTAGTTAACCAATTGACTAAGTTATCAATTAAGTATAATCAGGTCTATATCCATGGCAAATTTTGCTTTCGGTAGAAGTTAAATGTATTGAACTAACTCTACTATGAGAGCTTCCCGTAGATTTTGTTTTTATCAACTGCCATATGAAAATGTATAACGACCATTGACTAAACTTAGATTTGCATCCACCATATTTTATGTTATAATTGTACAAGTATTACTTTTACCAAAATTTTCTAAAGTTATCTTCAACTTTTAAAGGAATAATCTCGCAGCAATTTAAGCCTCTATATCGACCATTAATAGATTCATAATTTAGATGAAATCCTGCTTTGTCAGCATGATTTCAGAAGAAAGTACATTAATTCTTGGGAGAACAACATTTGCCTACCCAAGGTTTGATGAAAACGACACTTTTCCGCACATCCTTCTTTAGGTTTTATCAGTATTTTCTGTTAATATTTGATTGAAAAGACGAAAATATCATTAAATAGTTTATTTCTTAATTAATTTATTATAAATTAAAATTTATTTAATTCAAAGTCTTTATTCGATTATCTATTAGTCCAAGTATAAAGATACATTTTTTTCTTTGTTTATTTAATTAATTGGGAATATTGGTTGTTTATATTAATTAGTAAAAATAAAAAACATTATAAATAATAGTAATGTGATATTGATGACATTATAAATAAATATTAAGATTTTTTAACTTTAAACAATTTTATAGCATTACTCCGAACTTTTTAAGTGAGGTTAACTATTTTTTCTTTTTTGAATTTAAATATTTGACTTTTTGGTTAATTAAAAAATTTATAAAGTAAAATATTTAAGAGTATTTTTATCTTTTCAGTAAAATATTAACGGAAAACATAACAGAGCATAACAAATATAAATGTATTCACATTACTTTTTCTACAAAAGTTTTTATTAACCCCCCTAATCTTTAATTTTATTTTATATTAGTCCACTGGTTCCCTCCCCGGTTCCTGGTTCAGGTTACGGTGGTTCCTAAGTACCCAGGCAGAACAACAATTCCTCTTCTAGGTTCAGTTAGGGTACCTGTAAAATTCATGACCCCCCAAAGTTTTTAAAATTATAAAAAAATCCTTAAAAACTTACAAATACCCCCCCACTTGGTACTTGTTAACAAAAATAAAATTATAAATTATAAATTCAAAATTACAAACTTCATTACTTTGTAAAGGTAGACTCTCAAAAGTCAAACCAACTTACTTTAAATGTTATGAAATATAAATATAAATATATTCACATTACTTTTTCTACAAAAGTTTTTATTAACCCCCCTAATCTTTAATTTTATTTTATATTAGTCCTAGTTCCTGGTTTCTAGTTTCGGTTTCGGTTCCGGTTCCTAACTATAGGAACCGGAACCGCACAGTAACGGTTCCAAAAATTTGGAACCAGAACCAAACCCAGGGTACCCACGGTTCCGGTTCCAACCGGTTCTTTTGAACACCCCTATAACGAAGGGTGAGAAAGTGTCATTTTGAAACTTGATGAATGGAAAAGTGTCGTTTCGCCAAACCTTGGGTGGGAAAATATTGTTCTCCCTTAATTCTTGTATGAAAGTAGATTATGATAGAGCAAATTAAGTAGAGAGATTCATAAACAAAAGAAAAATATATTAAATTCATTTCATAATAAAGAATAAACAAAGAAAGAGGTCGAATTGTTTTGCTTGGGGATTGTGTACTAATTACTCTCGGGTTCGGCCATTTGGATGCCCGAGAAGCACCCCAATTCATGCCCTGAAGCAAGCTCCAATCAGAAATGGAAATACAAATTTAATTTATTATGATCACTCAACCATTTTATTTATTTGTTCATTTATTTATTTAAAATATTGTACTGTTAGGTGTCAAAACATAAATGGATGGCCTAAGTTTAAAGTTACAATTAATATATATATATATATATATATATATATATATAATTAGAAGGTTGCATGCATTTATAACTATACATACACTCAAGCAATCTATGTGGTCTGTAGATTTATGTAAATATAACATTAGTATTGAAATCTATAAATTAAGTGAAGGTAAAGGCCACTCCAGCAAGAGTGGAAGGTTATCATTGTCGGTATCTTATTTTTTAATTTTTAATTATTATTATAATTATTAATCTAATTTTATATACAAATTATCAAGATTACGATTTATTTGATTAAGTTGCAATAGAATTTAGTTAGATGCAAATAAAATTTACTGTATAGATTTACATTTTAAACAATTTAACCTCAATGGATAAGAGGAAGAAAAAAGCTGTCTAGCATGACATTGAACAACCCACTAATTTTATTTTTGTCTATCACCATTTATATACAAATAATTTCAAATGAAGAGAAAGTTATGGAAAATGTTGTGTCCCAAAGTCCCACATTGAATAATTTCACAAGAAAGAGTAGTGATCACTCCACTTAGCAAGTTAACAAGTCTTGTTGGTTTGGATGACAAGAGCCCAAAACCTACGTAAAACATTCATTCTCTTATGTAAAACATAGTAAAAATGGTGCCTGAAAATTCAAGAAAACAAGAAGTTAAGGACAAGATCGTTAGAAATGGAAAGATTGGCGAAATCGAGGATTGGACTTTATTGCTTAAAGCAAACAGAAGAACATAAATCCTGATGTCATGGCGGCTTAATTTATTAACCACCTTTGAAATTATTCTCACACGTCATGAAACCAAATATAATCCAAGTACGTTTCTTAAATAGTTCATGCAAACCCTCGGCGCTGATTGCTTTAAAATGATGCTCTGTTTTTCTCTTTACTTCCATTCAAAAACCTATAAATACCGCTTAAATTCAACCATTTCAACCCACAATTCTACACCTTCAATTCTCAAAATTTTCAATTACAACCCTCTCATTTTTGTCTCCAAGAGAAGAAATGGCAAAACCGATGAGTTCATTTGTTCTTTTAGCGCTTTTCTTGATCCTTCTCTTTAATTCATCTTTGGCAATTCCTGTGACTTACGATGTGCTCAGTTTAGGAGCCAAATCCGATGGCAAAACTGATTCTTCAAAAGCATTTCTTCATGCATGGAGTAAAGCCTGTGGCTCGACCGAGGCCGCCACCGTTTATGTGCCACCAGGGAGGTTCTTGCTAGGCAAAGTTGAGTTTAAAGGCCAATGCAATAACAACGACATTGTTATACGTCTTGATGGCACTCTTGTGGCTCCATCAGATTATAACGTTATCGGAGATGATGGAAATTGGCTTATGTTTGAACATGTTAATGGAGTTTCTATTAATGGTGGCACTCTTGATGGTCAAGGTGTTGGCTTGTGGACTTGCAAGAAGACTGGCAAGAGTTGCCCCAGTGGTGCCACGGTAAGTCGAAAGATTATTTAGATAATCAATTTTTGTAGAATATTTTTATAATTAACGAGCGCTTTGTTAATTTTTCTTCTGTTTATGTGCAGAGACTGGAGTTTAGCAACTCGAACAATATTGTCGTAAATGGATTAACATCTTTAAATAGCCAGAAGTTTCACATTGTTATCAATGGCTGCAACAACGTGAAAGCGCAAGGGGTTAAGGTTTCAGCCTCCGGCATCAGCCCTAACACCGATGGAATTCATGTTCAGTCTTCTAGCGATGTCACAATCATGAACTCCGAGTTGGGACCGGTGATGATTGTGTATCAATTGGCCCTGGTGCTACTAATTTATGGATTGAAAATGTTGCTTGTGGCCCTGGCCATGGCATCAGGCAAATTTTTATAAAGAGTATAATCTAATTTATTTATTTTTGTTTCTTTATACTTATAGCTAAAATTGTAATCTCGTGATTTGGTGTAGCATTGGTAGTCTTGGCAAGGATAAAGAAGAGGCTGGAGTGCAGAATGTGACAGTAAAAACTGTGACTTTTACGGGTACTCAAAATGGAGTGAGGATCAAGTCTTGGGGTAGACCTAGCAGTGGTTTTGCAAGAAACATTCTTTTTCAACATGCCATCATGAACAATGTCCAAAATCCTATTGTGGTTGATCAAAATTACTGCCCTAACAACAAAAATTGCCCTGGTCAGGTACGATATTACAAGTTATGATGACTTTTGTGAAATTCATATACGTATGTACAATCATTCTCAAATGCAAATGTCTCCGTATTCTTATTTGTTTCTAGTTATATTGGTGTCTAGATCATTTTTTCAAAATTGTGTAAAAATATTTAATATATAATGTAACCCTTAATCTTTTTGATTATTCATCTTATATAACAGGCTTCAGGGGTTAAAATTAGTGATGTGAAATACCAAGATATTCATGGAACTTCTAGATCTGAAGTTGCCGTAAAGTTTGATTGCAGTTCACGGTATCCATGCTCTGGGATAAGCTTGGAGGATGTGAAGCTCACATACAACAATCAACCAGCTAAAGCATCATGTAGCCATGCCGATGGATCAGTTTCTGGCGTTGTTCAACCTAACAGTTGCTTGCTCCAGTGAAAATTTCATGCAGTTGTTATGTTATAATTTACTATAGCTATTGCTAGCTTTTACAAAAATGTTGTAGAATAGAGTCCTAGAAGGCCCAAAAATATTAGGCCACTGTCCTGTGTTGTGGCTATATATAATTACGGTTTAATTAGTAGGGATATTTTGCTTGAGCATGTGGCGTTTGCCTATTCATTGGGCTTGTTTTGACGCCTGGCCTTGCAATATTGTAAAGAGAAGTCTAAATCTTCTCATTCTGAGTGTTTTTATGATGTTATAAAATGAATGAAATAAATTGACTTCTTATGAGAGATCTTTAGTAGTTTTTAGTTAATTTTCAAGTAGGTTCTAAAGGAAACATATTTGTGAAACATTACACTTCAGAACAAAATAAGTTAATAGACAGGAGCTCAACATTATATTTAAGTCCAATAGACCGTTTTATATGAAATTTGATTTTTTTTTTTTTTAGTTAAAATGTTAACCTTTAGCTTTGATACTATTGTTAAAGCTGTCATTTCATCTAAAAGATTATGCTAATAGGAAGGGGCTAACATTATATTCAATTTTAACGTAGTTCTCTGTTCAGAAATTTCAAACAAAATTATATTGAGATTATGTTTGGTTTAAAATCAGCTTTATCGACATTTCATGGCATATTGGGGGTTCCTATCACAATTAAATGTTAAAAAAGTCATCCCTATTGCACTATTGTATAATTAATTTAAGCACAACCGCTCATTTAGGAGGATAATTTTCTCAACATATGTTAGAGTAATACAAGACAGTGACTTTCACATGAGTATAAAATTCACCTTTTCAATAAAATGTTTGTGGAAAATATAGAAAAACTTAAGGTTCCTGTTGTTAGTCAAGTTTTGTTACCACACGCCAATAAACAGTGTAAATACTTCATTTATTCTTGATTCAAGTTAAATAATAAGTAAATGAAACCCATTAGATTTGTTTGAGAAGAAGATAAGATGGGATTAGTTTTTTTTTTAATTATTTTTTCTTAACTTTAAATTTCTTCAGTTTTTTTTATTTTTTTATTTTTTTAATGTTACTTGTATTGCAATTATCTTTTTAACCCTGGTTTTGTTTTTTCATATAACCTAAGATGGTTTATTGTTGTTATGGATAAAATTATACTGACATTAGCACCACCAATCATAATGAGTTGCTAGTCTCATCAATCAAAGTTTAGCAAGCAACCAAAGATAAAATGGTATTATTGTCAAAACCCAAATTGCCTCAAAAAGATATTATATAACACATGTCCCAACTTTATCAAAATAAAGGATCAGGATGAATGAGAGCTTTTCACGTGTCAAAACAACTTGTAAAAACATTTGTTATATTGAGTTCAATGGTATAAATGGGCAGCTCTCTTCATGGAAGAGGAGGCTAAATATATGTGAGTTGGGCATATATTCGAGTTTCAACTATAATTTTTCTCTGCAAACAAAATATTATTCCATCTTTGTATGCCTTACAGACGATATTAGAAAAATAGTTAGAGAATAATAAAATAACAGTGGACGTAGGATTTGCTTAAAGCATCGAAACTACTCTAAAAATCTCTCAATCAGCTCAAGATGACTTAGATTTATTCTAACGAAGGAGAAGCAAGAGAAGTGGTGAGAAGTATTGCATGCCTTGTCTTACATTCACCATGATTGTGTGCTCTCCACTAATATTTGTCCACAAAGACATATCAAGAGAGAATATTTTATTCGATTAGGAATATAGAGCTCATGTTTCACGCTTCGGAATTATGAAATTCCTCAAGCAAATACTTTATTTATTCTCATTCAAGTTAAATAGAAACTAAAATACATAAATACGTCCTCATTTTTATTTGTAAAAATATCAATGAAGGGAAAGTCCAATATGTGGCTTGCGACTTCTCATTGCCACGCAAGGCCTTGACTTTTTTTTTTTTTTTGTTTAGTAAGGCCTTGACTTCGGTACTGGATCTAGGCCATGAAGTGGCGGCTATGCTAGATTGAGATGGTGGTTTGATGGCTTTTGTATATGGTGGTGACATAGGAGGTTTGTTTTATTTGTCATTCTTTTTCCTATAATATAATTATCACAAAAGTCCAGGTTCAACCTCCATGAAATCAGCTTGATTTGAAAAATAGGACTTGAATAAGAGATATGATATATGCAATACAAAGAGGGTAATAAGACAATCATACACACAAGAACACCAAATTTATGTGGTTCGGCAAAATCATACCTCCATCCACGGGATATGAGTCAAATGATTGAATTGGAAAATAATAGTACAAATCTAATACACTCACGTTAAACACAAACTCGAACCCAAAACCCTCATACACCAATCTCATATTTTCTTTAACACCACCACTTTATGCACTCAAACCCTACTTACAATCCTCTCTCTTCACCCATACAATATTGTAACATCACTCACAGCCTTTATATAATCAAAGAAGCTAGCGGTGGTGAAAACATTGATTTGCTTTAGAGGAAGACACTATCTCAATTCCTTTGCTTACACTGTTGCCCTGCCACTACAATTCTTCAGGCTTCATATTCCTCTTATCATCTCAATAAGTTCATGGAACCATAGTGACACGATGAGGCCCAAGTTTGTGAAGCAATGATCTAGTGGTTTGTGGCTTTAACCATCTTTAGATTTTCTCCAAATCTCTAGCCATGTTGGTGTTAGTGAACTTAATTTTCCAGCCCTACAACTAAATCACTTGCAAAACAAAGAAAAATAAAATATGAAATTGACACCATTGTAAAACTACATGAAACAATTGATACAAGAGTACTACAACTTACAAGTTTCTGAAGTGATGTAAAGTTTTTCAATCTTATCCATTTGCTTCAAGAGATTTCTTACCCTGTCTTCCCTTTTTTTTCTTTCTATAAGTTGTTGATTAACAAGGGACAAATATCACTATTTTTGTTGCAACTAGGCAAACCAACAGCAAATAAGTAAGGCCTTGAACAAATCAGATCCAACAAGCCTTCTCTGGCAAAATATATAAGCAGAACACCACTAATCTCCAAAGTTCATGAGATGAGATTTTAACTCTCTGACCCTGTAGCAAAGACATGAACTTGTCATCGTTTCAAAGATCTTAAAATGTACAATAATTTCTTATCCAAGTTGGAAATGTCGTACCAACAGAAACTGATTGATCACAAGCTACTGCAGAAATGACATATGCTGGACATTTTATTCGAGTCTTTCATCCAAGATGACAACATCACTCCCTAGAATATTAACCTTAAATATTAACCTTAAATATTAACAAATACAAATTAAGAAGACATGCTTTCCTAGAATAAAAAGGGAAATTATGGTGGGAAAATGTAAGAATAAGACTACGTAAGAGGATCAAGCAAGAATAGCTTAACTGCTTGCATTAGACGAACATGGACTGGTTGTTCTGCTTTAGCAAGATATATAAAGGTCTATTACTTGGTTTTTTCTCATCTTTTGGTGGACTCCATATGCAAATCCAAGAGTAAGATACAAAATTTGCAATTAGATATGCGGAATAGAAGTGATTTGTGATCTTGTTTAAAGTTTAGATGTATGAAAACGCTGTCGAATATGCTTACACAAAGTTGGGGAAGGAAAATTTTAAGCCCTCCAATGATTCCTGCAATGTTAATCTAAGTGTAGGGATCCTGCATAGAGTTGTTTGCACAGAGAAAGTAAACAATGATTCCTTCAATAAGCTATAAAAAATCCAGATGCATTTCACATCTCTTTGCCCAAAACAAAAACTAATAAAAATACTTTTGAAACTAGAGCAACTGTTCACTTGCTTCTTGCTAGAGAAAAAAACTGATAAAAATACTAAATTGAATTTCAAATATTGAGTGTTAAATTCAACCAGAAATGAGATTGACACGAAACATACAAGTACCTTAAGAACCTCCAATCTGAGAATCTTGTTGACACTTGCCTCTAAATGTTCTTGCCCTGAATTGTAGAAGCATAAAAATATTAGCCAAAATTGTCTAATCTGCATCTAATCTCAAAACTCACACAAACTAAGCAATAATATTATCTAATTTTTTATTATCCTCTTAGAAATTAAAAAATGAAGATAGAACATGAAGAATTTTCTTGTATTAAGAACTCCAGAAATTAGAATTTTTTCCAAGTTCAAAGTTTTTTCTTTTCTTCAGTTACCTATCACACACAATAGTGCCTAATATCAGAATGGTACAGAGATTACAATCAATTTATTGAAAACATATAAAATCAATCATATATATCTGTGACAGTGAGTTTATATTGTATTAGATAAAATCAATCAAAAAATATTGTATTAGATAAATAAAAAAAAAAAAAACTAGATAATAGTAGAGGTGAAATTAAGAAAATGACGAACCTTGAATAATGAGATGATTCTCCAAAATCAGATGATTCATCGGTTTCTTACTCCTTTAAATTTCTTTTAAATCTCTCCCACTTTACGCACAAAAATCCCAAAAGATGAAACTTTCTTCTATTGTCTTGGCTCTTACTATTTAACAAGACTTTACAACAATACTCACTCTTCACCAATTTTCTTAACGAATTAGTTTTCCCTAGATGAAGAAGTTATCTTGATTCCACTACATACATCGCTACCTCGCCACTGCAATTTATAAGGCTCCACATTCCTCATATGATGACAGTAAGTTCACGTACGGAGCCATGGTGACTAAATGGAGCCCCCAAGTTTGTGAAGCAATAATCTAGTGGTTTGTGGCCTTGACACTCTTTAGATATTCTTCAAATGTCTATCCAGGTTGGTGTTATTATCACCTGCAAAAGAGAGAAAATATTTATGAAAAGACAACCAAGAAAATATGCAAAACAATTGATAACGTAAAAACATTTCAATGCAAGTGTATCAGCTACTGACACCTACGAATTACAAATTTCTTAAGTGAAGACAAGAAATGAGTGGGTAAATCATGTATATTTAACTTATCCAGTTTCTTCAAGAGACTTCTTGCCATCTATCCTCTTAAATGGACGTGGATTATATTGGAGTGGTAATTAACGTTGGACATGGGGCGCTTATTGATGAAAAGGAAATGGTGAAGCTTTTGGTGCATGGTGAGATTGGTGGTGTTGGGTTTGATGTGTTTGAAAATGAACCTCATGTGCCCAAAGAGCTATTTCAATGGATAATGTTGTGTTATCTCCCCATTGCGCAGTTGCTACTCCAGAATGCTTTGATGCATTGGAGGAGCTGATTGTGTTTAACTTGAAGGCTTTCTTTGCAAATAAACCCTTGTGGTTAGTGGTCAATCTTGAGTGAAGGGACTATTCATTTAGTTTATTAATGGCTTTTGAAAATCATTAAACAAAAAACCAACATTGGTTCACAAGCAGGTACAGTGATTCATCAGTTGAAAAACTGATATATTGAATCATTCAACGCCTGAAGTTTGTAAAATGTGGATAGGAAACAGCGGGTTGTAGGTATGTTAAAATATCGGAAATGTAGTTCAAGCATTCTCCATCTTTTTATTTTTTATTTTTATTTTTATTTTTATTTTTTTTTGTTTGAGGTGCCTATGCTACTTCCAGAAAGCAGAGATATTGTTTGTGAAATTAGAACTGTAATGGTGGGTTTAACAAACTTCTGTTATGTAGCCTTAACTGATATTTGAAACTTAAAAGCCTTCGTTAATTCTTCGTCAAGCTAAAACTAACACATAAGATTTAGCTTGTTACAACAACTATATATGTGTGTGTGTGTTTACAAGCATAATCAAGAGCATGATTGAAAATTTACCTCCACATAATAATATTTATATGCATATTGTAATCTCGTAATTTACATCTATTAGGATATGTTGTCAACCTTGTCTTCCAATGTGAATTTAGCTGTCAGTGATATGTTGGATCCACGACTCGCAATCTCATATCCACTGTGGAGGTTGCTTTTTCTTGCTTAGATGCCAACCCAGAATCCAGATGAAACATGCAGACTATTTGTCAACGATTATGCAATTAAGCTTCTTGTTCTTCACCAGTTACTCAAATTCCATTCTTGGAAAGACAACAGGATTTATTCTTTCTTCTATCATATACTTTGTTTCTTAATAATGTAATAATTAATTGCCAGTTTCCAGGTTTCTTATTTCATCCCCTTTTGTGTGAATAATTTGATTAATATCTCTATTAGATGTATACAAGTTTAATCAAGCATAGTTAAGAAAAAGGCATGTCATCAAAGTATAAAAATTTCACTTACCTCACTAATGCGAAGAGCTTCATTTTTTTTGGTTTGAAGCAACTGACAAATATGCGTTGTTTGAGCTATGGATTGAGTAATATTTAATCTCTCAAATTGTTGATCAGTATAAAGAAGAAGAAGAAGAAGATTCAGCTTGAGAAACAATAAGAGTTTGAAGAAGAAGTTTGTTTTCTAGATTTAAGAGTTTTCAAGAGACAGTTAAATAGTTACATTGAGCAGTACATAAACAATTTCATTCTATAAATTTCTTTTTAATGAAAAACATTTACAAATCAGATATGATCCCATCTGTTATCATCAATAATCCAACAGAACTAAAACTAGAACTGTTCGCAAGCACTAATAATTGTACAGCATATGTCTAATTAGACAATTAAGATATATGGTTTTTAGCTCAATCGTTCTTGGGGTATCGAGTTCATAGTACTATTACCTACTGTTTAGGGGTAAAACTATTAGCTGAAATGTAGACATTAAGCATCATGTCCAGCTTAAATTTTGGGATATTCATGGAGTTGATGATTTTCTCATGCTTCTATCTGTTTTTAATGATCTCGGTTTTCCTTCCTTTAATATAATTTTCATAATATGTCCAGCTTTAATTTTGAAGAAATCAACTCAAATGACTGCATACTTTTTTTAGAAAATAGGACTTGAATAAGAGATACTTTATATTATATGAGGTAATTGCATACTTTGTTTAGACAAACATTGACTGGTTGTTCTGCTTTAGGAGGATATCTAGAGGTCCATTACTTGGTTTTCTCTTGTCATTTGGTGGACTCCATACGCAAATCCAAGAGTAAGGTACATAATAAGCAATAAGATAGGCGAAAGAAAATGATTTGGGATCATCATTTGTTAAGAGTTAGATATAGAAAAACAGTGTCAAATATACTTACATGAAGTTGCAGAAGGAAAATTTTAAGCCCTATAGTGATTCGTGCGATGTTAATCTAAGTGTAGGGATCTTACATAGTGTTTTTTGCATAGAGAAAGTAAATAACAATTCCTTAAATAAACCAAGGAAAAATCTTGATGCATTTCACAATATCTCTTTGCCCAAAACCAAAACAATGAGACAACATTAAAGAAACTATACAGAGAAGCAAAAAAATGCACCTTGATTAACAATGGCAACAACTAGAATCTCCCAAACTCTGTATTGTAATTTCAACAAGGAATACACAGCTCCAAACCTGAAGTCAGGAGTTAGGTTCTAAAAGTGCAAGTAGACATGCCAATTACTAAGTTTAGATCTGGAAAAATTAGACATGCTAGGAGTTAGGTTCTAACAGTTGCTTATGTGAAGTTGGAGACAGCGACACCTGAAGAAAAAGGAATCTGACGGAAAAATTTCATGCCCATCAGTTGAACCTAGATCTGGAAAACATAGTAGAAAGGATCTTTAACTGATATTATAGCACGATTATAACACAATTATAGCGCGATTTCTTTTTTAACGTATAAAATTATGTGTTATTCAGCCAACATTAATGAAAGCAAAACAGAACCTATACAAGCTTAAAGTAAAATTTTTAGCAACAATTTATACCCCTTAAATCCTCCAAACTTTCCAGTCGGAACTATAATAATTTCACACAGCCAACATTCAAGTTTTACACAATTTCCAACAAGAAATTTATATCCAATCCTCTCATTGACTAGGATGCTCATAATTTATTTCCTCTGTAAAGAATATACAGATTTTTATAGGAAAAAGATGGTGCAAAAACATGTCTTTTGTAACTATGAGAAACACTAATTATAGCAAACAACAAATGAAATATGGAAGACCAATAACTATTTTAAAACTCGGATAAACCTTTCTCAATTCTCTATAGAATGTCTTTACATATCTTTATACATGATACAAAAATATCAGATAATGGTTTTTATAGCATAACCAAAAAGCATTGGTGCACTTACAATTAAAACACCAATAGTTACAAGACAACCACCCCGTTTGACATATGGAGCCCAGTTGTAGTAACAAGGTTGAAGTCCGTGGCAACAATTGTAGTTGCCCTCATAATCCCTACAACTCTCTTGTACCCAAAAAGAAATAAAGCATAGAAATGGGACAGTAGACACGATATAAGAAAATATAATAGGTATTTCGCTCTACAACACATCTCAGATTTGCAATTAGTAGCCAAAACTGTAGTGGTGGTTGAAATTATATGACCTCCCATCACTAAGACATTGGTGTATTTGTCTTCATGGACATTGTTTACCCCAGGAGTTAGGCTCCTTGCCGTAGAGAAGAATGAAGTATTATCAATTAAAGTTTGGCTCGGTGATGGACTATCATGAACATCACTACCACCAGAGAGAGTTTGCCAGTCATCAACCTGAGCACTAGCACCATGGGGAGTTTCATTACGAAAATTAGTCATTTGCATACCATAAAATAGTGAACCTACCAAATCAAAGATGAATGAGAGAACCCTAGTGTAACTACATGTGTAATTGACTTAAAATTCAAAATATCATTAAAATTAGGTTGACTTAGATAAAATAAACTATTATAGCACGATTTCTTCTTTAACGTATAGAATTATGTGTTATTCAACCAACATTAATGAAACCAAAACAACAATTTCAGGTAGCGAGCATTCTTTTACACAATTTCCGGCAAGCAATTTATGTCCATTCCTCTCATTAACTAGGATGCTCAAAATTTTTTTTCTCTACACAACATAAACGGATTTTTATAGAAAGAAGATGGTGCAAAAGCATGTCTTTTGTAACTATGAGAAACACTAATTACAACAAACATCAAATGAAATATGGGAAACCAATAACTATTTTAAAACATCTATAAACCTTCCTCAATTCTCTATAGAATGTTTTTATATGTCTTCATACCCGATACAAAAATATCAGATAATAGTTTTTATAGCATAACCAAAAATCACTGGTGCACTTACAATTAAAATACCAACAGTGACAAGACAACCAACCCGTTTGGCATATGGAGCCCAGTTGCAGTAACAAGGTTGAAGTCCATGATAATAATTGTAGTTGCTCTCATAACCTCTACAACTCTCTTGTACCCAGAAAGAAATAAAGAATAGAAATAGAACGTAGACTAACAAAGATATAAGATGCACGATATAAGAAAATATAATAGGTATTTCGCTCTACTAGACATCTCAGGTTTGTAATTAGTCGCCAAAACTGTAGCGGTGGTTGAAATTATGTGATCTCCCATCACTAAGACATTGCTGTAGTTGTCTTCATGGACATTGTTTACCATGCGAGTTAGGCTCCTTTCTGCAGAGAAGAATGAAGTATTATTAGTTTAAGTTTTGCTCGGTGGTGGACTATCATGAACATCACTGCCACCAGACTGAGTTTGCTGGTCGTCAACCTGAGCACTACCACCATTAGGAGTTTAATTATGAAAATTAGTTATTTTCATACCATAAAACAATAAACCGACTAAATGAAAGATGAATGAGAGAACCCTAGTGTGACTACGTGTGTAATTGACTTAAAATTCAAAATATCATTAAAATTAGGTTGACTTAGATAAAATAAACTATTATTGCACAATTATAGCACGATTATAGCGGGATTATAGCGCAATTTCTTATTTAACGTTTAAAATCATGTGGTACTCAACCAACATTAATGAAAGCAAAACAACACCTATACAAGCTTAAAGTAAAATTTCCAACAACAATTTATACTCCTTAAATCCCCAAAACTTTCCAGTCGAAACTCTAACAATTTCACATAGCTAGCATTCAAGTTTTAGACAATTTCTGGCAAGCAATTTATGTCCATTCCTCTCGTTAACTAGGATGCTCATTATTTATTTTCTCTACAAAACATAGACAAATTTTTATAGGAAGAAGGAGCAGCAAAAACATGTCTTTTATAACTATGAGAAACACTAATTAGAGCAAACATCAAAAGAAATATGGGAAACCGATAACTAAATTAAAACTCCTATAAACCTTTCTCAAATTCTAGAGAATGTCTTTATATGTCTTTACACATGATACAAAAATATCAGATAACAGCTTTTATAGCATAACCAAAAATCACAGGTGCACTTACAATTAAAACACCAACAAGGACCAGACAACGACCTCGTTTGGCATACGAAGCCCAGTTGCAATAACAAGGCTAAAGCCCATGGCAACAATTGTAGTTACCCTTATAACCCCTACAACTCTCTTGTACCCAGAAAGAAATAAAGCATACAAATGGGACAGTAGACTAACAAAGATAGAAGAAAATATAATGGTATTTCACTCTACTAGACATCTCAGATTTGCAATTAGTCGCCAAAACTGTAGCAGTGGTTGAAATTATATGACCTCCTATCACTAAGACATTGGCGTATTTGTCTTCATTGACTTTGTTTACCACACGAGTTAGGCTCCTTGCTGCAGAGAAGAATGAAGTATTATCAGTTTAAGTTTGGCTCGGTGGTGGACCATCATGAACATCACTACCACCAGAAAGAGTTTGCCAGTCGTCAACCTGAGCACTACCACCATTGGGAGTTTGATTACGAAACTTCGTCATTTTCTCACCATAAAACAATGAACCTCCTAAATCAAAGATGAATGAGAGAACCCTAGTGTGACTACGTGTGTAATTGACTTAAATTCAAAATATCATTAGAATTAGGTTGACTTAGATAAAATAAACTATTATTGCACAATTATAGCACGATTATAGCGCAATTTCTTCTTTAACGTATAAAATCATGTGGTACTCAACCAACATTAATGAAACACCTATACTAGCTTAAAGTAAAATTTCCAACAACAATCTACACTCCTTAAATCCCCAAAACTTTCCAATCGAAACTCTAACAATTTCACAAAGCTAGCATTTAAGTTTTAGACAATTTCTGGCAAACAATTTATGTCAATTCTTCTCATTAACTAGGAGGCTCATTATTTATTTTCTCTACAAAACATAGACGAATTTTTATAGGAAGAAGATGGTGCCAAAACATGTCTTTCATAATTATGAAAAACACTAATTACAGCAAACAGCAAAAGAAATATGCGAAATCGATAATTATATTAAAACTCCTATAAACCTTTCTCAAATTCTAGAGAATGTCTTTATATGTCTTTACACACGATACAAAAATGTCAAATAACAATTTTTATAGCACAACCAAAAATCACTGGTGCACTTACAATTAAAACACCAACAGTGACCAGACAACCACCTCGCTTGGCATATGGAGCCCAGTTGCAATAACAAGGCTAAAGCCCATGGCAACAATTGAAACTGCCCTCATAACCCCTACAACTCTCTTGTATCCAGAAAGAAATAAAGCATAGAAATGGGACAATAGACTAACAAAGATATAAGAAAATATAACAGGTATTTCGCTCTACTAGACATCTCAGATTTGCAATTAGTCGCCAAAACTGCAGCGGTGGTTGAAATTATATGACCTCCCATCACTAAGACATTGACATATTTGTCTTCATGGACATTGTTTACCATGCGAGTTAGACTCCTTTCTGCAGAGAAGAATGAAGTATTATCAGTTGAAGTTTTGCTCGGTGGTGGACTATCATGAACATCATTGCCACCAGAGAGAGTTTGCCGGTCTTCAACCTGAGCACTACCACCATTGGGAGTTTGATTACGAAAATTAGTCATTTTCATATCATAAAACAATGAATCTACTAAATCAAAGATGAATGAGAGAACCCTAGTATGACTACGCGTGTAATTGACTTAAAATTCAAAATATCATTAGAATTAGGTTGACTTAGATAAAATAAACTATTATAGCACAATCATAGCATGATTATAGCACAATTTCTTCTTTAACATATAAATCATGTGGTACTCAACAAACATTAATGAAACACCTATACTAGCTTAAACCCCATGGCAACAATTGAAACTGCCCTCATAACCCCTACAACTCTCTTGTACCCAAAAAGAGATAAAGCATACAAATGGGACAGTAGACTAACAAAGATATAAGAAATATAACAGGTATTTCGCTCTACTAGACATCTCAGATTTGCAATTAGTCGCCAAAACTGCAGCGGTGGTTGAAATTATATGACCTCCCATCACTAAGACATTGGTGTATTTGTCTTCACGGACATTGTTTACCACGCGAGTTAGGCTCTTTTCTACAGAGAAGAATGAAGTATTATTAGTTTAAGTTTTGCTCGGTGGTGGACTATCATGAACATCACTGCCACTAAACAGAGTTTGCCGGTCGTCAACCTAAGCACTACCACCATTGGGAGTTTGATTATGAAAATTAGTTATTTTCATACCATAAAACAATGAACAGACTAAATGAAAGATAAATGGGTGAACCCTAGTGTGACTACGTGTGTAATTGATTTAAAATTAAAAATATCATTAGAATTATGTTGACTTAGATAAAATAAACTATTATTGCACGATTATAGCACGATTATAGCGCGATTATAGTGCAATTTCTTATTTAACATTTAAAATCATGTGGTACTCAACCAACATTAATGAAAGCAAAACAACACCTATACAAGCTTAAAGTAAAATTTCCAACAACAATTTATACTCCTTAAATCCCCAAAACTTTCCAATCGAAACTCTAATAATTTCACATAGTTAGCATTCAAGTTTTAGAAAATTTCTGGCAAGCAATTTATGTCCATTCCGCTCATTAACTAGGATGCTCATTATTTATTTTCTTTACGAAACATAGACAAATTTTTATGGGAAGAAGAAGGAGAAAAAACATGTCTTTTATAACTATGAGAAATACTAATTAGAGCAAACATCAAAAGAAATATGGGAAACCGATAACTATATTAAAACTCCTATAAACCTTTCTCAGATTCTAGAGAATGTCTTTATATGTCTTTACACACGATACAAAAATATCAGATAACAGCTTTTATAACATAACCAAAAATCACTGGTGCACTTACAATTAAAACACCAACAATGACCAGACAACTACCTCGTTTGGCATACGAAGCCCAGTTGCAATAACAAGGCTAAAGCCTATGGCAACAATTGTAGTTGCCCTCATAACCCCTACAACACTCTTGTACCTAGAAAGAAATAAAGCATACAAATGGGACAGTAGACTAACAAAGATAGAAGAAAATATAATGGTATTTCGCTCTACTAGACATCTCAGATTTGCAATTAGTCGCTAAAACTGCAGCAGTGGTTGAAATTATATGACCTTCTATCACTAAGACATTGCCGTATTTGTCTTCATAGACTTTGTTTACCACACGAGTTAGGCTCTTTGCTGTTGAGAAGAATGAAGTATTATCAGTTTAAGTTTGGCTCAGTGGTGGACTATCATGAACATCACTACCACCAGAAAGAGTTTGCCAGCCGTCAACCTGAGCACTACCACCATTGGGAGTTTGATTACGAAAATTCATCATTTTTTTACCATAAAACAATGAACCTCCTAAATCAAAGATGAATGAGAGAACCCTAGTGTGACTACGTGTGTAATTAACTTAAATTCAAAATATCATTAGAATTAGGTTGACTTAGATAAAATAAACTATTATAGCACGATTATAGCGCGATTATAGCGCAATTTCTTCTTTAACATATAAAATCATGTGATACTCAACCAACATTAATGAAACACCTATACTAGCTTAAGGTAAAATTTCCAACAATAATCTACACTCCTTTAATCCCCAAAACTTTCCCATCGAAACTCTAACAATTTCACAAATCTAGCATTCAAGTTTTAGACAATTTCTGGCATACAATTTATGTCAATTCTTCTCATTAACTAGGTTGCTCATTATTTATTTTCTCTACAAAACATAGACGAATTTTTATAGGAAGAAGATGGTGCCAAAACATGTCTTTCATAACTATGAGAAACACTAATTACAGCAAACAGCAAAATAAATATGGGAAACCGATAATTATATTAAAACTCCTATAAACCTTTCTCAAATTCTAGAGAATGTCTTTATATGTCTTTACACATGATACAAAAATGTCAGATAACAATTTTTAATAGCACAACCAAAAATCACTGGTGCACTTACAATTAAAACACCAACAGTGACCAGACAACCACCTCGCTTGGCATATGGAGCCCAGTTGCAATAACAAGGCTAAAGCCCATGGCAACAATTGAAACTGCCCTCATAACCCCTACAACTCTCTTGTACCCAAAAAGAGATAAAGCATACAAATGGGACAGTAGACTAACAAAGATATAAGAAAATATAACAGGTATTTCGCTCTACTAGACATCTCAGATTTGCAATTAGTCGCCAAAACTGCAGCGGTGGTTGAAATTATATGACCTCCCATCACTAAGACATTGGCATATTTGTCTTCATGGACATTGTTTACCACGTGAGTTAGACTCCTTTTTGCAGAGAAGAATGAAGTATTATCTGTTGAAGTTTTGCTCGGTGGTGGACTGTCATGAACATCACTGCCACCAGAGAGAGTTTGTCGGTCGTCAACTTGAGCACTACCACCATTGGGAGTTTGATTATGAAAATTAGTTATTTTCATACCATAAAACAATAAACCGACTAAAGATGAATGAGAGAACCCTAGTGTGACTACGTGTGTAATTGACTTAAAATTCAAAATATCATTAGAATTAGGTTGACTTAGATAAAATAAACTATTATTGCACGATTATAGCACGATTATAGTGCGATTATAGCGCAATTTCTTATTTAACGTTTAAAATCATGTGGTACTCAACCAACATTAATGAAAGCAAAACAACACTTATACAAGCTTAAAGTAAAATTTCCAACAACAATTTATACTCCTTAAATCCCCAAAACTTTCCAGTCGAAACTCTAACAATTTCACATAGCTAGCATGCAAGTTTTAGACAATTTCTGGCAAGCAATTTATGTCCATTCCTCTCATTAACTAGGATGCTCATTATTTATTTTCTCTATAAAACATAGACAAATTTTTATAGGAAGAAGAAGGAGCAAAAACATGTCTTTATAACTATGAGAAACATTAATTAGAGCAAATATCAAAAGAAATATGGGAAACCGATAACTATATTAAAACTCCTATAAACCTTTCCAAATTCTAGAGAATGTCTTTATATGTCTTTACACACGATACAAAAATATCAGATAACAGCTTTTATAGCATAACCAAAAATCACTGGTGCACTTACAATTAAAACACCAACAATGACCAGACAACGACCTCGTTTGGCATACGAAGCCTAGTTGCAATAACAAGGCTAAAGCCCATGGCAACAATTGTAGTTACCCTCATTACCCCTACAACTCTCTTGTACCCTGAAAGAAATAAAGCATACAAACGGGACAGTAGACTAACAAAGATAGAAGAAAATATAATGGTATTTCGCTCTACTAGACATCTCAGATTTGCAATTAGTCGCCAAAACTGCAGCAGTGGTTGAAATTATATGACCTCCTATCACTAAGACATTGGCGTATTTGTCTTCATAGACATTATTTACCACACGAGTTATGCTCCTTGCTGCAGAGAAGAATGAAGTATTATCAGTTTAAGTTTGGCTCGATGGTGGACCATAATGAACATCACTACCACCAGAAAGAGTTTGCCAGTCGTCAACCTGAGCACTACCACCATTGGGAGTTTGATTACGAAACTTCGTCATTTTCTTACCATAAAACAATGAACCTCTTAAATCAAAGATGAATGAGAGAACCCTAGTGTGACTACGTGTGTAATTGACTTAAATTCAAAATATCATTAGAATTAGGTTGACTTAGATAAAATAAACTATTATTGCACAATTATAGCACGATTATAGCGCAATTTCTTATTTAACGTATAAAATCATGTGGTACTCAACCAACATTAATGAAACACGTATACTAGTTTAAGGTAAAATTTCCAACAACAATCTACAATCCTTAAATCCCCAAAACTTTCCAATCGAAACTCTAACAATTTCACAAAGCTAGCATTCAAGTTTTAGACAATTTCTGGCAAACAATTTATATCAATTCTTCTCATTAACTAGGAGGCTCATTATTTATTTCCTCTACAAAACATAGACGAATTTTTATAGGAAGAAGATGGTGCCAAAACATGTCTTCTATCTTTGTAGGGAACCCTAGTATGACTACGTGTGTAATTGACTTAAAATTCAAAATATCATTAGAATTAGGTTGACTTAGATAAAATAAACTATTATAGCGCAATTATAGCATGATTATAGCGCAATTTCTTCTTTAACATATAAATCATGTGGTACTCAACCAACATTAATGAAAGCAAAACAACACCTCTACAAGCTTAAGGTAAAATTTCCAACAACAATTTATACTCCTTAAATCCCCAAAACTTTCCAATCGAAACTCTTAACAATTTTACATAGCTAGCATTCAAGTTTTAGACAATTTCTGGCAAGCAATTTATGTCCATTCCTCTTATTAACTAGGATGCTCATTATTTATTTTCTCTACAAAGCATAGACGAATTTTTATAGGAAGAAGATGGTGCAAAAACATCGCTTTTATAACTATGAGAAACACTAATTACAGTAAACAGCAAAAGAAATATGGGAAACCGATAACTATATTAAAACTCCGATAAACCTTTCTCAATTCTTTATAGAATATCTTTATATGTCTTTATACACGATACAAAAATATCAGATAACGATTTTTATAGCATAACCAAAAAGCGTTGGTGCACTTATAATTAAAACACCAATAGTTACAAGACAACGACGTCGTTTGACATATGGAGCCTAGTTGTAGTATCAAGGTAGAAGTCCGTGGCAATAATTGAAACTGCCTTCATAATCCCTAGAACACTCTTGTACCAGAAAGAAATAAAGCATAAAAATGGGACAGTAGGTTGACAAAGATATAAGATGCATGCTATAAGAAAATATAATAGGTATTTCGCTCTACTAGATATCTCAGATTTGCAATTACTAGCCAAAACTGCAATGGTGGTTGAAATTATATGACCTTCCATCACTAAGACATTGGTGAATTTGTCTTCATGGAGATTGTTTACCTTAGGACTTAGGCTCCTTGCCGTAGAGAAAAATGAAGTATTATCAGTTGAAGTTTGGCTCGGTGATGGACTATCATGAACATCACTACCACCAGAGGGTGTGTGCCAGCCTTCAACCTAAACACTACCACCATGGGGAGTTTCATTACGAAAATTAGTCATTTTTATACCATAAAACAGTGAACCTACAAAATCAAAGATGAATGAGAGAACCCTAGTGTAACTACGTGTGTAATTGGCTTAAAATTCAAAATATCATTAGAATTAGGTTGACTTAGATAAAATAAACTATTATAGCACAATTTCTTCTTTAACATATAAAATTATTTGTTATTCAACCAACATTAATGAAAGCAAAACAACACCTATACAAGCTTAAAGTAAAATTTCCGGCAACAATTTATACTCCTTAAATCCCCAAAACTTTCCAATCGAAACTCTAACAATTTCAGGTAGCTAGCATTCAAGTTTTACACAATTTCCGGGAAGCAATTTATGTCCATTCCTCTCATTAACTAGGATGCTCATAATTTATTTTCTCTACACAACATAAATGGTTTTTTATAGTAAGAAGATGGTGCAAAAACACATCTTTTCTTACTATGAGAAACACTAATTACAGCAAATAGCAAATGAAATATGGGAAACCAATAACTATTTTAAAACTTCTATAAACCTTCCTCAATTCTCTATAGAATGTTTTTATATGTCTTTATACTCGATACAAAAAATATCAGATAATAGTTTTTATAGCATAACCAAAAATCACTTGTGCACTTACAATTAAGACACCAACAGTGACCAGACAACCAACTCGTTTGCCATATGGAGCCTAGTTGCAGTAACAAGGTTGAAGTCTGTGGCAATAATTGTAGTTGCTCTCATAACCCCTACAACTCTCTTGTACCTAGAAAAAAATAAAGCATAGAAATGCGATAGTAGACTAACAAAGATATAAGAAGCACGATATAAGAAAATATAATAGGTATTTCGCTCTACTAGACATCTCAGGTTTGCAATTAGTCGCCAAAACTGCAGCGATGGCTGAAATTATATGACCTTGCATCACTAAGACATTGGCGTATTTGTCTTCATGGACATTGTTTACCCCATGAGTTAGGCTTCTTACCGCAGAGAATAATGAAGTATTATCAGTTGAAGTTTGGCTCGGTGATGGACTATCATGGACATCACTACCACCAGAGGGAGTTTGCCAGTCATCAACCGGAGCACTGCCACCATGGGGAGTTTCATTACTAAAATTGATCATTTTCATACCATAAAATAATGAACCTACTAAATCAAAGATGAATGAGAGAACCCTAGTGTGACTACGTGTGTAATTGACTTAAAATTAAAAATATCATTAGAATTAGATTGACTTAGATAAAATAAACTATTATAGCACAATTATAGCTCAATTATAGCGCGATTTCTTCTTCAACGTATAAAATCATGTGGTATTCAACGAACATTAATGAAAGCAAAACAACACCTGTACAAGCTTAAAGTAAAATTTCCAATAACAATTTATACTCCTTAAATCCTCAAAACTTTCCAATTGAAACTCTAACAATTTCACGTAGCTAGCATTCAAGTTTTAGACCATTGCATGCAAGCAATTTATGTCCATTCCTCTCATTAACTAGGATGCTCATAATTTATTTTCTCTACAAAACATGAATGAATTTTTATAGGAAGAAGATGGTGCAAAAACATGTCTTTTATAACTATGAGAAACACTAATTATAGCAAATAGCAAAAGAAATATGGGAAATCGATAACTATATTAAAACTCCTATAAACCTTTTCTCAAATTCTATAGAATGTCTTTATATGTCTTTATACACGATACAAAAATATCAGATAACAGCTTTTATAGCATAACCAAAAATCACTGGTGCACTTACAATTTAAACACCAATAGTGACTAGACAACCACATCATTTGGCATATGGAGCCCGGTTGTAATAACAAGGTTGAAGCTCATGGCAACAATTGTAGTTGCCCTCATAACCTCTACAACTCTCTTGTACCTAGAAAGAAATAAAGCATAGAAATGAGACAATAGATTGACGAAGATATAAGATGCATGATATAAGAAAATATAATAGGTATTTTGCTCTGCTAGACATCTCATATTTGCAATTAGTCACCAAAATTGCAACGGTGGTTGAAATTATATGACCTCCCATCACTAAGACATTGGCATAGTTGTCTTCATAGACATTGTTTACCTAGGAGTTAGGTTCCTTGCCATAGAAAAGAATGAAGTATTGTCAGTTGAAGTTTGGCTCAATGGCAGACTATCATGAACATCACTGCCACCAGAGGGAGTTTGTCGGTCGTCAACCTGAGCACTACCACCATAGGGAGTTTGATTAAGAAAACTAGTCATTTTTAGACCATAAAACAATGAGCCTACCAAATCAAAGATGAATGAGAGAGCCTTAGTATGACTGCATGTGTAATTGACTTAAAATTCAAAATATCATTGGAATTAGGTGTACTTAGATATAATAAACTATTATAGCAACATTATAGCACGATTTTTTTTTTTTTAACATATAAAGTCATGTGTTGTTCAACTAACATTAATAAAAGCATAAACAAAACCTATACACGCTTGAGTAAAATTTTCAGTAACAATTTATATCCTTAAATTCCTAAAACTTTCCAATTGAAACTCTAATAATTTCATGTAGCCAACATTCAAGTTTTACACAATTTCTAACAAAAAATTTATGTCCAATCCTCTTATTGACTGGGATGCTTATAATTTATTTTCTCTGCAAAACATAAACGGATTTTTATAGGAAGAAGATGGTGGAAAAACATGTCTTTTGTAACTATGAGAAACACTAATTACAGTGAACAACAAACAACAAACAACAAATGAAATATGGGAAACCAATAAATATTTTAAGACTCCTATAAACCTTTCTCAATTCTCTATAGAATGTATTTATATGTCTTTATACATGATACAAAAATATCATATAACGGTTTTTATAGCATAACCAAAAAGCGTTGGTGCACTTACAATTAAAACACCAATAGTTACAAGATAATCACCTGCATATAGGGCTCAATTTTAGTAAGAAGGTTGAAGTCTATGGCAACAATTGTAGTTGCCCTCATAATCCCTTAAACTCTCTTGTACCCAGAGAGAAATAAAGCATAAAAATGGGATAGTAGACCGACAAAGATATAAGATGGATGACATAAGAAAATATAATAGGTATTTCGCTCTACTAGACATCTCATATTTGCAATTAGTAGCCAAAACTACAACAATGGTTGAAATTATATGACCTTCCATCACTAAGACATTGGTGTATTTGTCTTCATGGACATTGTTTACCCTAAGGGTTAGACTCTTTGCTACAGAGAAGAATGAAGTATTATTAATTGAAGTTTTGCTCGGTGGTGGACTACCATGAACATCACTGCCATCAGAGGGAGTTTGCCGATCGTTAACTTGAGCACTACCACCATGGGGAGTTTGATTAAGAAAATTAGTCATTTTTAGACCATAAAACAATAACCTACCAAATCAAAGATGAATGAGAGAACCCTAATGTGACTACGTGTGTAATTGACTTAAAATTCAAAATACCATTAGAATTAGGTTGACTTAGATATAATAAACTATTATAATACGATTAAAGCACAATTATAGCATGATTTCTTCTTTAACATATAAAATCATGTGTTATTCAGCCAACATTAATGAAAGCAAAAACAACACCTATACACGCTTAAAGTAAAATTTCTAGTAACAATTTATACCTCTTAAATCCCTAAAACTTTCCAGTCGGATCTCTAACATTTTCACGTAGCCAACATTCAAGTTTTACACAATTTCTAGCAAGAAATTTATGTCTAATCCTCTCATTGACTAGGATGTTTATAATTTATTTTCTCTGCAAAACATAAACGGATTTTTGTTGGAAGAAGATGGTGCAAAACATGTCTTTTGTAACTGTGAGAAACACTAATTATAGCAAACAACAAACAACAAAAGAAATATGGGAGACCAATGACTATTTTAAAACTCCTATAAACATTTCTCAATTCTCTATAGAATGTCTGTATATGTCTTTATACATGATACAAAAATATTACATAACGGTTTTTATAGCAAAACCAAAAATTTCTGGCGCACTTACAATTAAAACACCAATGGTTACAAGACAACCACCTTGTTTGGCATATGGAGCCCGGTTGCAGTAACAAGGTTGAAGCCTGTGGCAACAATTGTAGTTGCCCTCATAACCCTTACAACTCTCTTATATCCAAAAAGAAATAAAGCATAAAAATAGGACAGTAGAGTGACAAAGATATAAGATGGACAATATAAGAAAATATAATAGGTATTTCGCTCTACTGGACATCTTAGATTTGCATTTAGTTGCCAAAACTGTAGTGGTAGTTGAAATTATATGACCTCCCATCACTAAGACATTGGCGTATTTGTCTTCATGGACATTGTTTACCCTAGGAGTTAGGCTCCTTGCCGCAAAGAAGAATGAAGTATTATCAGTTGAAATTTGGCTCGGTGGTGTACTATCATGAACATCACTGTCACTAGAGGGAGTTTGCTAGTTGTCAACCTAAGCACTACCACGATGGGGAGTTTGATTACATAAATTAGTCATTTTTAGACCATAAACAATGAACCTACCAAATCAAAGATGAATGAGAGAACCTTAGTGTGACTGCGTGTAATTGGCTTAAAATTCAAAATATCATTTGAATCAAGTTGACTTAGATATAATAAACTATGATAGCTCAATTATAAAACGAAATACAGAAAACTAATAACTAAAAACATATAAAATTGAGAAAGGTTTATTGAGATGTTTAATTTCCATGCATGATTTTTTTGGTGATATGACTAAAGTTAATTTAGATGTTTGTCTTACTATTTGCTGTGATATTTTTTTTTTTTTTTCAAATATATTTTAATGTCTTCTATAATTATGGCTTTTTATGTTTTTTTTAAATAATAGATTTTTAAATAATTATTTTTTTTGATAATTACAAATGTTAAACTATAATTTTTATTATAATTAATTTATTTAAAATAATTAAATTTTTGTTGTAAATAATTAGATTCATATGAATTTGAGATTTCTTCCTTTGCGTAGGGATGAGTGAGAGAACCCTAGTGTGACTACGTGTCTAGTTGGCTCAAAATTAGAATATTATTGGAATTAGGTTGACTTAGATATAATAAAGTATCATAGTACGATTATAGCACGATTTCTTCTTTAACATATAAAATCATGTGTTATTCAGCCAACATTAATGGAAGCAAAACAACAAATATACAAGCTTACTAAAATTTCTAGCAACTATTTATACCCCTTAAATCCCCAAAACTTTCCAACCAAAACTCTAACAATTTCACATAGCTAGAATTCAAGTTTTACACAATTTCCAACAAGAAATTTATGTCAAATCCTCTCATTAACGAGGATGCTCATAATTTATTCTCTCTGCAAAACATAAACAGATTTTTATCGGAAGAAGATGGTGCAAAAACATGTCTTTTTTAAATATGAGAAACACTAATCACAGCAAATAGCAAATGAAATATGGGAAACCGATAACTATTTTAAAACTCCAATAAACTTTTCTCAATTCTCTACATAATATCTTTATATGTCTTTATACACGATACAAAAATATTAGATAACGGTTTTTATACATAACCAAATATCACTGGTGCACCTACAATTGAAACACCAACAGTGACTAGACAACCACCTCGTTTGGCATATGGAGCCCAGTTGTAGTAACAAGGCTGAAGCCCGTGGCAACAATTGTAGTTGTCCTTATAACCCCTACAACTCTCTTGTACTCAAAGAGAAATAAAGCATAGAAATGGGACAGCAGACTAAAAAAGATATAAGATACACGATATAAGAAAATATAATAGGTATTTCGCTCTACTGGACATCTCAAATTTGTAACTAGTTACCAAAACTGTAGCCGAGGTTGAAATTATATGACTTCCCATCACAAAGATATTGGCATATTTGTCTTTATGAACATTGTTTAGTCTAGGAGTTAGGGTCTTTGCCATAGAGAATAATGAAGTATTATCAGTTGAAGTTTGGCTCGATAGTGGACTGTTATGAACATCACTACCACAGAGGGAGTTTGCCAATCGTCAACCTGAGCACTACTACCATAGGGAGTTTGATTAAGAAAATTAGGCAATTTTAGACCATAAAACAATGAACCTACCAAATCAAAGATGAATGAGAGAACCTATAAACCCTCGCGTCAAAGTTCTGATGTTATAAGGTATGTAATTCTACCCTTAAAAGGATTTTTATCAATAAAAGGGTAAAATGGTCATTTTGCATGCATTATGAGACGTGAATGTTGTAAAGTGTTAGGAATTGATGATACTGATAAGAAATATGGTTAAAGGGTCATGAAGGAGGTTAGTAGGGTTAAATGGTATAAACAGTTCTTGAGGGGTATAATGGTCATTTCACAATAATTTATAGGAATCAAGTATCCATAAAAGTGTATTATGGGTAAATTATTTAATTATTTTTATGGATTCACTCGGTCACCAAGTAGAAAAGAGAAGTCAAATGGCATTAAAGGAGTGTAATAATTATGTTGTAGTAGAAATTACCAAAATACCCTTACATGCAAAATTTATACCAAATGACCCATATATCTAACTTTCAATGGCCAATCCCAATTGGGAATTAAAAAAAAAAAAAATGAAATTATTATAAGATCTTTTCTTGGTTAAGTCGGCCAACACTCTTAGAGCACCAAACTCTCTTCTTCAAGTCTTATTTTCCTCTATTAAAGGCTTTAATTCAAGCTCTCTCTCTGAAATCAAATGACAATAAGGTTCATTTGTTAAAAAAAAAAAAAACCTAGTCTTAAATGAAGTGTCAGTAAGTTTCCTTTGGTAAAAAAGTTTCTCTAATGATCGAAGGGGTATGTATTCTTGATGAAAATCTTGATTTGGTGGGTTCATTTTTTATGATCTAATTATATGACTCCAATTGATTTAGGGTCTATGACCCAGAGTTTCATCAAGAGCATTTGATTGAAATTTCGTATCAAATTCTAAATGGTGCACCTATGAAGCCAACTCCACTTGTAATTCTCCTCCCGGCAACTTCCAATAACTCCACCTATAGTCTACCCTCTGGCGACTCCACGTAGAGATTCCCCTTCTACAATTCCGCCTATAGTCATACATCCGGCAACTCTACCTATAGTCTTCCTTCTACCAACTCCTCCGCCAACTCCAACTACAGTCTCCTCTTCAACAACTCAAATTGTAGTCTTCTATTTGCCAAGGAGGGACCAATCAATGCGGCTCCACCTAACAATAGGGTTCCACTTAACAATAGGGTTTCATCTAATGATGACTATGAAGACAAATATGGACAAATCTTAGTGATGGGAGGTTACATCATTTCTACCTCAGTTGCAATTTTTGCCACCAATTATAAATTTGAAATGTCAAGTGTAGTGACATACCTTTTATATTTTCTTGTAGCTTGCATTTTTGTTGGCCTTTTCTCTCGTTTCTATGCTTTATTTCTCGGTTTCGTTGGAGACGAGAGAGTTGAACGAGTTATGAGGGCAACAATCATTGTTGTGAGTGAGTTTGGCAATGTGATTGCCACTTGGCTTAACATGCCAAACGAGGTGGTTATTTGCTCATGTTCGGGCTTGTAGTTCTAGGTGCACCAGCAATTTTTGGGTATGCCATTAGAATTGTTCGCTTAAATTAAAGACATACATTTTGTAGAAAATTGAGAAAGGTTTATTTAGATGTTTGATTTTCATGTATGATTTTTTTGGTGATATGACTAAAGTTAATTTAGATGTTTGTCTTACTATTTGCTGTGATATATTTTTTTTCAAGTTTATTTTAATGTCTTCTATAATTATGGCTTTTTATGTTTTTTTTAAATAATAGATTTTTAAATAATTATTTTTTTGATAATTACAAATGTTAAACTATAATTTTTATTATAATTAATTTATTTAAAATAATTAAATTTTTGTTGTAAATAATTAGATTCATATGAATTTGAGATTTCTTCCTTTGCGTAGGGATGAGTGAGAGAACCCTAGTGTGACTACGTGTCTAGTTGGCTCAAAATTAGAATATTATTGGAATTAAGTTGACTTAGATATAATAAAGTATCATAGTACGATTATAGCACGATTTCTTCTTTAACATATAAAATCATGTGTTATTCAGCCAACATTAATGGAAGCAAAACAACAAATATACAAGCTTAGTAAAATTTCTAGCAACTATTTATACCCCTTAAATCCCCAAAACTTTCCAACCAAAACTCTAACAATTTCACATAGCTAGAATTCAAGTTTTACACAATTTCCAACAAGAAATTTATGTCAAATCCTCTCATTGACTACGATGCTCATAATTTATTCTCTCTGCAAAACATAAACAGATTTTTATAGGAAAAAGATGGTGCAAAAACATGCCTTTTGTAACTATGAGAAACACTAATTATAGCAAACAGCAAATGAAATATGGGAAACCGATAACTATTTTAGAACTCTTATAAACTTTTCTCAATTCTTTATAGAATGTCTTTATATGTCTTTATACACGATACAAAAATATCAAATAACGATTTTTATACATAACCAAAAATCACTGATGCACTTACAATTAAAACACCAACAGTGACCAGACAACCACCTCGTTTGGCATATGGAGCCCAGTTGCAATAATAAGGCTGAAGCCCATGGCAAAAATTGCAGTTGCCCTCATAACCCCTGCAACTCTGTTGTACCTAGAGAGAAATAAAGTATAGAAATGGGACAGTAGACCAACAAAGATATAAGATACACAATGTAAGAAAATATATTTCGCTCTACTGGACATCTCAAATTTGCTATTTGTTACCAAAATTGCAGCCATGGTTGAAATTATATAATCTCCCATCACTAAGATATAGACGTAAAAATCTACCTGTGCGAAAGGGGGGTCTGATCCTGTGAGGTTGAGGCCACTAGCGATCTGCTGCAACTGTACACGTAGAAAAATAAACGCGTGAAGAGAACGAGAAACACTAGGGTAGTGTTTGCCATAGGCACTCCAACGGTTAAGTCAGCAAGGCTAAAAGAGGCTAGTATAGTGAGGGTTAGGGAGTAAAGAGGTTACTGGAAGTCTAGTCGGAGACTGTGACTACGGCAGTGATGTAAAGCTCTCAAGTAGAAGTTTCGGATGTGAAGGTGTAATATAGTCTCCTCTGTGAGAGGGCTGACCTCTGTTTATATAGTGACTATCTAGTCTCCCAATGGAGTCCTAATGTGACTCTGATGCAGACCCTAGAAGAATTAGGGTCGTGGTATGCTATTTTACCAGTGTCTGGATAGGAAGGTGATTCTGATCAGGAAAGTAACTTTGAACAGGAAAGTGTTCTGAACAGGAAAATGACTTCAAGTAGGAGACTGATCAGGAACCAGAATGTGATCAGTGGGCTGAGGGCTCGGAACTCGCCTATAGGCATGAAGTGAATTGGAACTGGGAGGCCCGTGCCAAGATGGCTTGGGTCGGCCATATCTCGTATCAAATGGGACTAATCTGGCTTAGGCCTCTTTAGGATTTAGGTCTGGTCTCTTCTTCACAAATGGTCTTGCTTTCTTATTTGGGCTGAGGATGATTTTTGGCCCTAAAAGTTTGTCCCCCACTCTTTGAGTTAAGAGTTTCTTAAGTCAGAGAGTAGGTAGCAATCAGGCGAGCTCGATCTTTCTTCGTGGACGAATGATTTTCGGCAGGGATAAATTGATTATTGCAAGTAGACTCCTGGTTGGGTGTCGTTCGGTATCCGTACATGATCCGGAGTATGCCATCATTGCAAGGTGGTGTGCCAGATCAGTGTGAGGGGGCGAAGGGTAAGAGAAACAGGCCTTGGAGCTCACGCGCTCGTTTGGTACATCCGACCGACTGGAGAGAAGAGATCATTCTATAGCCTGGGTGTTCGCTAGGCATGCCAAGTCGAGTGAGGTAGGGAGTTAATTAAACTAAAAGCTTCGATCGGTCGGGATGCAGGGATGATCAGGTGGATGAGATACATGGACCTCAACTGAAGACTGTCCGTTCGTTAACTATGGAAGGATGAATGGGCAAGGCCTCCTGCCTTGTTCTGAAGAGGGGTCGAACCGGGCCATTCCAAGCTGATCGACCAGTTGGCCAGGGCTTCAGGGCGGGTGAAGCATGGGACATTTAGAATACCTCCTAAAGTTGAGGACTGAGTCGGTCAAGGGGATCGGGCAATTGAGTGGAAGGGATATGCGAGCTTTGACATTAGTTGTCCACTCTTCGCTACGGAAGAACGACTGGGCGAGAGCTCGGGCTGGATCGTTCCCAGTCGATCGACCAGTCAGGAGGCCTTCTGAGCCTGTGACTCATGGGGGTATGTTGGGTCCATTGACAGGTGTGTGTTGACTCGGTCGGCAGGTTTGGGCGGTTGATTCAAGCTTTTGTATGTCGTTGCAGTTTCCCAGGTGCCATGGATGCTTGCCACGTGTTCGGCGGGGATCAGATCTTTATTTTCAAGGCAGGAAAATGAAAAGGCATTTTGACCTGTGGCCAATCATGGGCTGCCACATGTCCTCGCCTGTCAGTTTTCTCTTTTAAAAATGAATGGGTGGAGTGTTCATCTTCCAGTTCGAATTTTTCTCCCCTTTTTCTCTTCAAAAAATTTTCTTTTATTTTCGTTTCTTCAATTTTGTTCCGGTTTCTCTTTAATGACGACGGCTTTCTGTCTGCAGTCTATAGTGCTTTACCATAAATCCTCTTTCCTTTGGACTGATTTTTTGGTTTGTTTTTGTTGTTTGCTAGGTTTTGGATGATAGGGTGAAGTTTTTTGAAAACTTGAGTAGTTTTGAATGGTTTTAAAGAGTTTTAGGAGTGTTGGCATTTTGGTTTTCTAGAGTAGGCTCGGATTTTTTTATTTCTGGTGTGTTTCAGGCAAGTTGGTTGGTTTTTTGGTGGCATTCCAAGTGTTTTGGACGGATTTGGGAAGACAAAGCCGAATTAAGTTTCGTTTGGCTCAGTCAGTCTATCTGACCGAGTGGGAAGGGGGCGTGCGGAATAGATTGAATAGGTGATCGGTTACCTAGACCGAGTGGACGATTTTGAGTTGGTTATTCGGAGGGCAAGGGCGAGTAGGCCGTGTTGGATCTGAATGTGAGTCAACCACTTTGGCGAGCGAAGAAAGGCTCGACTCAAGGTCTGAGTTGGTCGGTCAGTAGCGAGGGTCGACCGAGGTGCAGGGGTTGACATGTTACCGGGAGGTCAGCCAGTGTTGAAGGGCGAGCGACAACTAGGTGTAGTATATTCATTCGGTCGGTAGCTCAGGACGAGTAGTCCTTTGACGTTTAGTTTCTTTTTGGGAGTTTCGAAGCGAGGACCTAGTCGGTGGGGTTGGGCGATCAGGTCACCATGTCAGATTCTGAATCAGCTAGCTCAAGTGAAATTGTGGTGGATGCTGGGGATGAGTATGAGCGCACCCCCACCATAGTGATTATACCTGAAGAGGGCGTCCCGATTGGGGTGCCGATTGGAGTTAGTGTAACTACCCTAAGTACGAGTACTCCTAGTCCGAGTGGTTCGGGTAGGCATGGGGGAAGTGGGGAAGACTCCGAAAGAGTTGGTAGTCCATCCTCTTCCCGTAGTGGCTCTAAGGAAGAGCCGAGCCAATAGGGTAGCGGGATTTTGACTAAAGATTATCTGCTTGTGCTGAAAGATAGTGATGTGTGGTGCATTTGGACCTTGTATCACATTCCAAGTTCGGTTGATATCCAGAGACCACGGTCGTACGAGAGGGTTGAGTGGGAAGCAAAGGGTGGATTAGTGTTTACAAGAAGTGGTTTCACGATGGGTTGAGGCTACCCGTCCCTCGCCTCGTGTGGGAGGTACTGAACCACTTCATGATTGCCCCGTCTCAGCTTATGCTGAATGCTTGGAGACTGCTAATGGCCTTGGAAGACCTCTGTGTTTGGAACCAAGTGAGGTTCAGGCTGCACAAACTACTGTATTCGTACTTCTTGAAGGAGAACGATAAAGAGAAGGGTCGTTATCTGTTGAACTTGAGGCATGATCGGTCTCACTTGGTGATCGACTTACGGTCCAGTGATAAGCCTTGGAAGGCCATGATTCTACAGAGGGGTCGAGGGCTTGTTTTTGGGGAGAGAGGTCAGGGCGAGATCCCAATCGGCTAGCGAGCTACTGGTGAGGACTTAGTTTCTTTCGTACTTTTGATTAATAAATCTTGATTGTGTTTTTTGTTTGCAGAGCTTGAGTTCAATCGGGCTGGGTAGAGCGGAGATGGCTTGGACGTAGCGACCCAGAGAGTGTTAGTCATCCCATTAGAGCAGAGGGATTGGCGAGTAGTGCTAGCAGAGTCCAACTTGAGGACCAGCATTCTTTGGGCCGGAGTAGAGGCGATATAGAGGTACTCCCTTCCCATCGCTGAAGCAAACTTGGGATGTGCTTCTAAGTCGATATTGCAACTATATCATTTTTGGTGAGTCCGGAGTGAACTCACTAACCATTGGAGAGTTTGCACTTACAGAGTCACTGATGAAGAAGTTGACCGTCCCAAGCGCGAGCAAATCTATCGCCCGACGCCGCGAGAAGAATAGGAGGGAGTCTTTAGCCAAGGAGGATAGGAGAGTAGAGGATGTGTTAGTGACACCACCGAGTCAGTAGCCTGCAGCTTGAACCGGGTCGTCCCAGATTGTGGTTATGGATGAAGAGGCCAAGACGATTACCATCACGATTTTGGCTAATGCGTCGACTTACTCTGATGCGACTACTATGAGTAAGCTGGCCGACTCATTCTTATTCCCGACAGACGAGGCGCGTCTTAACCAGATGGGTGCAGTTGTTGTAGCTGATTAGGGGGTAGCCCACACTGTTCAGGTATGACAGTAGTATTTGATGATTTTGTTCCTAGATCTCATTCTAATGGCAATGTTTTGTTGTGCAGGTACTCACTAGCAGTCTTCATCTGAGGAAGTCTATCGTGGCGCAGGAGAAATAGATATAGGATGGATCCAAGGCTAATGCTAGCTTGCCCCAGAGGGAGGCAGTGTCCTAGAAGGCTAAGCAGGAGAGTCAGCATCGCCTCAAGGATAGTGAGCATGAGGTGGAGAATTGAGGCGGGGTTGGCCGAGAGAGCCGCAGAGGTCGAGTCCCTCAGGGAACAGTGCATTTCCATTGTTGATGACGTTATTATCAAGGCCCGAGGTGAGCTCATGCTCGAGTTTAGGAAAGGGAGGACCTCTCACTGGGATCCGAACAAAGATATCCAGCTCATGCAGGAGTTGTTGGAAGAGGGAGATGGTCATCCGGGGAGGCAAGACGAGGAGCAAATGCCTGACCTTAGTCAGCCGAGGCTATTGGGTGCTAGGGATGCGAGCGACCAGGTTGTTGGGCTGAGCACTGGCGGTGCAGAAATGGCGACCGAGTCGGCGATGGAGGAGTCGACTTGCGCTGAGAATAGTTAGCATTTTTCTCTATTTATTTTGGGGGCCTGCGATGCCCTTTTGCTTGGCGTGTGTGCCATTTTTGTATTCTGAACGGGGCCGTTTGATGCTATATATATTACACTTGGCTATTTTAACTTCTGATGCTGTCTTCGTGGATGAATGAACTGTTCATTGTTTCTTTACTTATAGGTGCACTATGTCATGTATGTTACTTTAGAGTGGCCCAGTGGCTAAGGCATGTTAGCCTTATGTTGGGCTGGGTTGGTGCTTTGCTTATCAAAGGCATAAGGACCATTCATTCGGTCTGACCGACCGAGTATGTAGTCCCCTGGATGAACGAAGTCAACGAGTAGGTCAGTTCTTGGGTTGGATCGGGCCAACTGGGTGGTGTGAGTCATAAATCGTGCTAAGCTTCATAGACCGAGTAGGGCCGATCCGAAGGTGTAAACTCATGAATCTGGTAGGGCCGATCCGAAGGTGTAAATACAAAGATCGGGCAGGACCGATCTGAAGGTGTAATTTTGAATCGAGTAGGGTCGATTCGAAGGTGCCAGTACGTGGATCGAGCAGGGCCGATCTGATGGCATTATCATGAATCTAGCAGGGTCGATTCGAGGGTGCCAGTACATAGATCGGGCAGGGCCGATCTGAAGGTGTCATCGTGAATCGAGTAAGGTCGATTCGAAGGTGTAAGTACGTGGATCGGGCAAGGCCGATCTAAAGGTATCATCGTGAATCGAGCAAGGTCGATTCGAAGGTGTAAGTACATGGATCGGGCAGGGCTGATCTGAAGGTGTTATTGTGAATCGAGCAGGGTCAATTCGAAGGTGTGAAATCGTGGATCGGACAGGGCCGATTTGAAGTTGTAAATAATAATCGATCGAATGGATTCGACTTGGAGATGTAAGATTTCTGAATATTACTTTATTAATATTTGGCCATGAGGCCGACTTTCTAAGAGGAGGTTGATAGGCCCACTCATCCCTTTAAAAATAAACAAGGAAAAAATAGAAAAAAGATGAAGTTCACCTAGAAGTGGTAGCGCTTGAGGTCAACGGCATTCCAACTATTACTGATGTCTTTGCCCTCGGGGGTCTGGAGTTTGTAGGCGCCCTTCCCTGCTTCTTTAGTTACCTTGTATGGGCCTTCCCAAGTAGGACCGAGTTTGCCAGAGTTGACCTCCTTGGTGTTTTGAAAGATCTTGCGGAGGACCCAGTCGCCTATCTTGAAAGTCTGGATCCTCACGTTGCGGTTATAATGTCAAGCGGCCTGTTGCTGATAGACTACGTTATGGATGCTCGCCCGTTCGCGTAGCTCGTCGATGGTGTCCAGGTTCTGGCAAAGATTCTGGTCATTTGATTCCTGGTCTGCCTATTGGAGCCTGTGGATGGGACTGACACTTCGGTTGGGATTACTGCTTCCGAATCGTATGTGAGGGAGAAAGGGGTCTCGCTCATTGACGAGCGAGCTGTGATTCGATATGACCAGAGGACTCCGAGTAGCTCATCTGCCCATGCACCCTTGGCTTTCTGTAACCGCTTCTTAGTGTCTGAATGATGGTCTTGTTTGACGACTCGGCCTGGCTGTTAGAGTGGGGGTTGCGGGGGGTTGAGAAGCTCAATTTTATTCCCCACATGTCACAGAAATCCCTGAAGCCTGAACTAATGAACTAGGATCCATTGTCAGTGATGATTTCCTTCGGTATGCCAAACCTGCAGATGACATTCTTCCAAATGAAGGCTTTTACCTCTCGGTCTCTGACTTGTGCGAAGGCTTTGGCTTCAATCCACTTAGTAAAGTAGTATGTCATAGCTAACATGAAGACTCGCTGTCCGAGTGCAGTCGGTAGTTTTCCCACGTTGTCCATTCCCTACTTCATAAAGGGCTAGGGTGTGAGGATGGAATGGAGTCGCTCTGGTGAGAGGTGTGAGACATGAGCAAACCTCTGACAACTGTCGCACTTCTTCATATAAGCGGCCGAATCGGCGTGTGTGATCAGCCAATAATATCCAGTAGTGATCACTCGGTGTGCAAGGCTGTGTCCCCTAGCATGGTTTCCACATTCGCCTTCATGTAATTCAGCAAGGACATGTTGGGCCTCCTCTGGGCTTGTGCATTTGAGTTAGGGGCCCGAGAATGATTTTCTAAGGAGTTGGCCCTCATGTATGGTGAATCTGGTGACTTTTGCTTTTAGTCGTCGTGCCTCTTTCTTGTCAGTAGGGAGTTCATCATGCTCCAAGTATTTCACTATCGGAGTCATCCAGTAGTCGGCTAGTTCAACTCCCATAGCTTCCTCAGACGGCTTGTTTGGTTGTCCCTCCCAGTTGGCAGGCCACTGCATGAATAGTAGAGAGATGGACGAGGGGGAAGAGCATTTGAGGGCTGAGCCGAGATTGGCAAGAGCATCAGCGTGGGAGTTCTCCGCTCTGGGGACTTGGACGATGGAAAACTCATTGAATTGTGCCTGCAGTTGCTTGACCATGCTCAAGTAAGATGTCATCTTCGAGTCACATGCTTGATACGTGCCTTGTAGTTGATTGATCACGAGCTAGGAGTCAGACTTCACTTCTAGTTTCTTTGCTCCAATTTCTTTAGATAAGAAAAGTCCAGCTATGAGGGCCTTATATTCGGTTTCGTTGTTTGTGCACTTGAACCCACACCGTATTGCCCACTGGATGATGTCTCCTTCTGGCGCAACCAGTACCACTCTAAGTCCGCTTCCATTTACGTTACTCGAGCCATCCACTAAGAGGGTCCACTTTGATGGTGATCTGCCGTTCATGCATAATAACTCATTTTCTGCTTAGGTGATGGTATTCGGGGTGAAATCAGCAATGAAGTCGACCAAAGCCTGGGATTTGACGGCGGTGCGAGATTGGTATGATATGTCGAACTCACTAAACTCTATTGTCCACTGCATGAGTCGGCCCTGATAGTTCCGGTTTGTGCAGGATCTTCTTGAGTGGGAAAAAGGTGAGTACGACTATTGAGTGGCACCGAAAGTACGGCCTGAGCTTCCTGGATGCATGGATGAGGGCGAGGGCTAACTTTTCCAGCTGACTGTATCGCGTTTCCATGTCAAAGAGTGACTTACTTACATAGTAGACCGACAACTGCTTCGTTTCTTCTTCCCGAACTAGTACTGCTGAGATAGCTATCTCTAAGACCGCTAGGTAAGAGTAGAGCTTCTCCCCGTCCACAGGTTTGGAAAGGAGCGGAGGAGATGTTAAGTACCTTTTTAGCTGTTGCAAGGCTTCTTCGCAGAAGACGATCCACTCGAAAACTTCTTGGACTTCTTGAGGGCATGGAAGAAGAGATGACACTTGTCGGTTGATCTGGAGATGAAGCGACTTAAGGTGGCTACACGTCCTGCGAAGCGTTGGACGTCTTTCACACAAGTTGGAGACGGTATACCAAGGATTGCTTTGATTTGATCGGGATTGGCTTCTACCCTTGCTGAGTCACCATGTAGCCCAAGAACTTTCCTAAAGAGACCCCAAATGAGCACTTGGCTGGATTTAGCTTCATGTTGTACTTCCTGAGGATGGCAAATGTTTGGCTGAGGTGGTCGAGGTGCTGTTCGGCCATCGTGACTTGACGAGCATGTCGTCGATGTATACCTCTATGGTGTCTCCTAGGTATTCAGCGAACATCTTGTTGACTAGCCGCTGGTAGGTGGCTCAGGCGTTCTTCAGGCCGAATGGCATCACCTTATAGCAATGGGTTCCCCTTTTCGTGATGAAGGCTATCTTCTTTTGGTCATCTGGGTGCATCAAGATCTGGTTGTACCTTGAGAAAGCATCCATGAAACTAAAGAGCTCGTGACCTGCTGTTATATCGACCATCATGTCAATATGTGGGAGCGGGAAGGAATCCTTGGGGCAGGCTTTGTTTAAGTCTGTGAAGTCGATGCATACTCTCCATTTCTCGTTCTTTTTCTTTACGACCATGACATTCGCCAGCCATTTGGGATAGTGGACCTCTTTGATCATGCCACTGCTTAGGAGCTTCTCGACCTCTTCGTTGACAATTCGGTTAAGCTCTAGTGCGAATTTCCTTCTCTTCCGTTTCACTAGTGGGTGATTTGGGTCTACCTTGAGCTGGTGGACCATTGCTTCCAAGCTGACTTCGGTCATGTCAGCGTGGGACTAAGCGGAACAGTCTTGGTTCTGTTTGAGGAATTCTATCAGCTTCTCTCTTGTCTCGAGCTTGAGGCGGGACCCTATGTGTGTCTTTCTCTTGGGATTGTCCAGATGTATCTGTACGTCATCCGACTCTTCCATAGATGGTTGATCCGGATCGATCAGTAGGGTTGGATGAGACTGTAATTGCTATAAAGAGTTACCCTTGCCTTTGAAGGCGTTATTGTAGCAATCCCTGGAAGTTTTGGGGTTACCCTTGATCTCTCGTACCCCCTACTTAGTAGGAAATCTAATCGTCTGGTGGAAAGTAGATGGGATTGCCCGCATGTCGTGGATCCAAGGTCGGCCCAAGATGATGTTGTATGGCGATGGGCAGTCAATTACCAAAAAAATGATTTGTTTGTTAACTCCGCCGGTGTAGATAGGGAGGATGATCTCCCCAATAGTATACTTTTGCTCAGAGCTGAAACTAACTAGCAGTGTCGGCCACCTATTGATGTTTGCCTCTTCCAATCCCATAGCCTTCACTGTTTCAAGAAATAGGATGTTTGCTGAAGAGCCTCCATCTACGAATACTCTTTTTACTAGGATGTTGTTGACCTGTAGGGAGATGACTAGGGTATCGTGATGAGGAGCAGCTAAGGTGACCGGCTTGTCATCTTCTAACTGAATTACCTAATGAGTGTGTGAGCGAGAGATCGGATGGATGGACTGGACTTCATGGTGGTCGTTGGCTCGGCGTATCGCTTGGTTGATGAGTAACTTACTCCACTAATCTTTGATCCTCTGGAGATGAGCGAACAGAAACCTTTTGGTGTAGGTTCTCGCGAAGGTGGTGATGGTTCTTTTGAGTTCTTATGGCTGATGGTGTTCTTCCCCTTGTCGGTTAGCAAATCCCAGAGATGTCCCCTCTTTAGAAGTGCAGCGACCTCTAGCCGTAAGGCGATGCAATCTGTGGTATTGTGCCCATGATGGCAGTGGAACTCACACCATTTGGTCTTGTCTTTCCTTGCCTTGGGATTGAGCTTGCCTAGGCACTTAACAGTGGATCCCATTCCTTTCATAATAGCGACGACCTGGGTTGGCTCGACATTGAGGCTGTATTCTGGTATCTTGTACCGGTTCGGTTCGAATTGCCTACTCTCGGTTCTTGTCGGTTGACGATCATATGGTTTCCTTGCTCTGTTCAAATTGCGTGCTAGGGATTAGTAGCGGTGCTCTGCTGGCTTGTGTTCTGTCTTTTTGTCATTCCGCCTTGAATCGTATCTGGAGTGAATCGTTTGGTTTATTTCATCCTCCTCCCACCTTATTTGGATCACTACCTGAGGCAGGACGTCTTCCATTGTGGTGCAACCCAGCTTTGTAAATTCTTTGTATAGCTCTCCGTCCGGGAGGAGACCCTTCCTAAAGGCATCTACGGCTGTCTCAGGGTTATATGCAGGGATGAGATCTTCTCTTTGTTAAACCTACTGACATACTCTCTCAGTGGCTCTCCTCTTCTTTGGTATACTCTGTATAGGTCAGCCGACAGCTTCTCGAGTTTCTTACATTGTGGAACGACTGAATTACCGAACAAATGTGTCGGTGAGTTGAGCAAATGAATTGATGGATCCGTTCGGGAGGTTCGTGTACCATTGGAGTGCTGGGCCGGATAAACTTGAACCGAAACTTTTGCACATGCAGGCTTCCCTAAGCGATCGGGGTATTAAGACGGTGAACATCCGCTGCTTGTACGAGGCAATGTGATCGTCCGGATCGGTTGTGCCATTATATAGTTTCATGTTGGGGATAGTAAACTTCTGAGGCATGTCGGCTAGGGCGATCTCATCCATGAAGGGTGAATCCGCGTAACAATGAGGCCTGCTCTTCTTGGTTAGGATCGGCATTCCTGGAATGCGTCGCATCACTACTTCCACATCGGCCAATCTCTTGGCTAGTACCTGTTCCACAAGAGAAGGGAAAGCCACTAAGTCATCCCGCATGATCGAGTCAGCCTTTGCAATTGTCTTTGGTACATTCCGTTGGGTCATCCCTCGTGGGGTAGTCTGATAACTTGTTCTTTCGTGCGTTCCCTGGTAGCATAGATCTTCGGTCATTCCTTCTGGTTGGATAACTCCCATGGTAACTATTTTGGTGTTTCGCCCTACATGGATGGTTAGGGGAGTCCTCTGATAGTCATTCGGTTGGTCAGGATAGATGGGCTCGGGTGCTATTTGTTTAGTTTGGTCATTCACCCGGTGAGGATGAGCTGAGCCGAGTGGAGTATGTGTTGGGATGGTCGACTGGATGTAAGGTGGGATGGTTAGATTGGGCTGGTCTTATGGATGAGGGCTTTCTCCCACCGGGTCATCTTGATCTTGATGCTGAGATGAATCAGCTGAATGATGTTCCACAAACATATCTTTATCTCCATGGATCAGGACAGAATCATCAACTGCAGACAGGTTTAGTAGACGCGGCCTTTTGTCGGAGACCGAGGGTTGGTGCTCTGGCGTAAGGAGAGGTTGCATGGACGGAACAGAGGTGTGGAACTGATTGGGGGGTACATGGCCAGGCAGGAACTCGAGATCATAGAATTGACTAACCTTCTCCTTGAAAGACTGGTTTTCTGACCTGATGGACGTGTTTTCTGTCCGGATTGTATTGTTCTCGGCTTCCAATGTGGCTACCTTGTCCAAGTTCTATTGCATGAGAGTGGTTAGAGCTTCCAGTTTGGCCTCGAGGTCGGGGTTAGTGTTGTCAGAGTTGTCAGGCATGGAAAGTTCCTCTACGTAGCAGGGTTCGTCGAGCCGAATGATTGCTAGAGGCCCCACGGTGGGCGCCAAACTATAGACGTAAAAATCTACCTGTGCGAAAGGGGGATCTGATCCCGTGAGGTTGAGGCCACTAGCGATCCGTTGCATCTGCACACGTAGAAAAACAAACGCGTGAAGCAAACGAGAAACATCGGGGTGGTGTTTGCCATAGGCACTCCGACGCTCAAGTCAACAAGGCTGGAAGAGGCTAGTATAGTGAAGGCTAGGGAGTAAAGAGGTTACCAGAAGTCTAGTCAGAGACTGTGACTACGGCAGTGATGTAAAGCTCTGAAGTAGGAGCTTCGGATGTGAAGGTGTAATGTAGTCTCCTTTGTGAGAGGACTGGCCTCTGTTTATATAGTGACTATCTGGTCTCCCAATCCTAGTGGGAGTAGGAGTCCTAATGTGACTCTGATACAGACCCTAGAAGAATTAGGGTCTTGGTATGCTGTTTTACCAGTGTCCAGATAGGAAGGTGATTCTGATCAGGAAAGTAACTTTGAATAGGAAAGTGTTCTAAACAGGAAAATGACTTCAAGTAGGAGACCGGTCAAGAACTGGAATGTGATCAGTGGGCCGAGGGCTCGGAACTCGCCTATAGGCCCATGAAGTGAACTGGAACTGGGAGGCCCGTGCCCAGATGGTTTGGGTCGGCCGTATCTCGTATCAAATGGGACTAATCTAGCTTGGGCCTCTTTGGGATTTAGGCCTAGTCTCTTCTTCACCAATGGTCCTGCTTTCTTATTTGGGCCGAGAACGATTTTTGGCCCTAACATAAGACATTGGCATATTTGTCTTCATGGACATTGTTTACTCTAGGAGTTGGGGTTCTTGTCGCAAAGAATAAGGAAGTATTATCAGTTGAAGTTTGGCTCGATGGTGGACTATTATGAACATCATTGCCACAAAGAGAGTTTGTCGATCGTCAACTTGAGCACTGCCAGCATGGGGAGTTTGATTAAGAAAATTAGTCATTTTTAGACCATAAAACAATGAACCTACCAAATTAAAGATGAATGAGAGAACCCTAGCGTGACTGTGTGCGCAATCGACTTAAAAATCAAAATATTATCAGAACTAGATTGACATAGATATAATAAACTATTATAGCACAATTATAGCACAAAATATTGAAAACTAATAACATACAACATATAAAATCATGTGTTGTAATTATGAGAAACAGTAATTATAGAAAACAGTAAACGAAATATGGAAAACTAATATCTTTTTTAAACCCAAATAAGCCTTTCTGAATTTTTTATATAATATCTTTGTACAAAATCCCAAAATTTTTCATAGATGACTTCATACACAATTAAAAAAAAAAAAAAAACAGTTTTTACAGTAAAAAAAGGTCTTTATACACAATCCCAAAAATATCATAAAACTGTTATTATTGCGTACCATGAAATTGCTGGTGCACTTAGAATTAAAACCTCGAGACTGTTAGTAGATAGAATGAAGTATTAACAGTTGAAGTTTGGCTTAGTGGTGGACTATCATGAACGTCACTACCACTAGAGGGAATTTGTGGTCATCAACTTGACCACTGCTACCAGGTTGAGTTTGATTAAGAAATTTAGTCATT